>LPNX010498189.1:6265-104825 GCA_001517045.1 Pseudotsuga menziesii
TGAAATGAAAGATTCGCCAAAATTTTACAACATTATATAATAAAATAAAAGATTCGCCAAATTTTTTATATATACATATTATATTATTGATAAAATCGCCTTCAACTTTTCCTATATATCGGAGAGATTCGCCCAATTTTTATACATATAAATCTAGGGGGGGTTCTTAAAATCATCCCTGATGATACACATCTACATGGCTGCAGCTATGATGTTCACTTGAGTCACTTGGAGACTCATGGTTTTCCTTGCTCCTTTCCTAGTCTATTCGATGTTGGAGGAACTTCATCCCACACTCTGGTGAAGAGATATATGCTTAAAGAACATTATTATTGGAAGAAAAATACTCTATTATTTCATGATGATATACATATTCATGGGTGTATTGATGAGACTTATTTGATCCAGTTGAAGTCTAAATGTTTTTTTTCTCATTATTTGGTTCAGATTTTAGTGGAGATTCTTCATTCACTTCTTGGATGAAAGAATACATGGCTAAATATTTTGATGCATGGAACATCCTTTTGTAGAATCATTATAGGACATGGGATCCTCACCTATGTCATTGGAGCATATTTTATTGGTCACTTGAAGCTTGTATGCACCTGGAAAATGGTGGTCTGCTTACTTGGAGTTATAAGCACTTTCATGATTTTTTGATGAGGCACCTCCTTGATGTACATTTTTATTATGTTGTTATGTACTTTGATGATATATATTATGTACTCATGATTTTTGGAATAATTCATACAAGAAAATGGGATCCTGTAATTCTCTTTCCTAATGGTATGGGTTGGAGAGCACTCTTAATTGTTGGAGTGCAATACAAGCAATGGGACCCTAGGATAGTCTTTAGTCCCATTGACTTCAAAACTTTTGGGAAACAAGATGTATGGGAGATGGATTACCCACTTAATAAAGTTATTTTAATCATAGTAGTGCAGCAGAAGGCATGGTGGTTCCTCTCTAAAATATTCATGGAATCTCAAAGAATCAAAGTTGGGAAACAAAGTGGCAACTTCAAAGAATCATACAGAAAGCGGGTTCTTCAACACCCATGTTTGAAATTTCTTGAGGACAAAAAATATTGGGAAGGGAGGATTTTTCATGTCCCAAATTTTGCATTGGGTCACAATGGCCTAATGACAGTTTCCATATTCATGAGATTTTTTCAAATTGATGCTAAGGGTCAAATAATTTCCAATGAGGAAAATTACTAGTTTCTTAGGTTGGGGGTGGAAGCTTTGGGATTTGGAATAATGGGGACAATAAATGATGTTTTAACATTAGAATGGCATAAATATTTAATAAAGGATATAAATAAATAAATACAATGGAAGATCAAAGTGGAAATTGATCATGAAGACACATGGAGAATGTAGGACCCACACAAGCTAGATTTTATATGCCACACATCATCATCCTCTTTTCATTTAGATTCCATAAGAATCCCAAGGGTATTGGGATGAGTTGGAAGGTAAATATACTTGGCATGAATCAATTAAGGTCGAATTGGAGTGGAAGAGGAAGAGGCATTTTGGAGCTAGTGAGACACTTGGACTAGATTCCCTAACTCTATGACAACAATGATGAAGATGCTATGACACAAATCAGATATGAAGGCTGAAATATGACATATATTACATGTCAGGTCTAAAAATATCTCCAAGATGGTGCTCAATGGATTTAGGGCAACTAAGATGCTTCCACATGTGATTTGGTTGAAGTGGGAGACTAGGAATTATTGTACAAGTGGCGTTCTTTGGAATCTCTTCCCAACTAGATTTGGAATGCATCTCTTGGAAGGAATTCGACCCATAGAGATATTGGAAACTTTATAAATGTCAAGAAAAAATAATGAAGGAATATTTTGATCATTTTAGAAATTTTCATTTGTGAAGAGAGAGAGCTAGTGGATGACTAGTTTCTTGCCTTAGCCAATTTCGAGGGTGAAAGATTCCCATCCAAGTTGGTGTGTGGAAAGGAAATTCAGGTCTTTCATGGAGATTTAATGGAGTCATAAGTTACTGGTTCAAGATACATGGCATCTCTTGGACACTTCAATATCATCTTGTTCTTTCATCTATTCCAATATTTCTCATCGTATTATTGCTCTATGGATTGAGGCACATTTGGTGAGCTATTAATATATTTGGGGGAGATTATAATGCCCCATTATTTTATTTTCTTATGAAAATGATATGTATTTCAATTTCAGAATACTCTCAGGTAGAAATACCAAAATATTTCATGTAAAAATGTTAAACAATGAAGAAACAGTTTCGTTTCCCCACTACCTTGTTGTGAACCAATGTAATGTTGATGGATTCGAATGGATAAGTAAAATATTGATGGTTTATGGATGAATGTACTGTTATTGATGTATCATATGAGGTTAATTTTTATCACATAAGAATTTGGAGTCATTTTTTTGAGTTTCATAGCATTTGGAGAAGATTACCTATCATTTCCCCCAACGTTGAAGCTAGTCTTTTTTCATCTGATTTAAGGGAGTTAAAGAAGACATTAAAAGTTTAATGGTGATGCATATGAGTTCCTGTTGATGTAATTTATATTTCCCATACTTCCATTCCTAAATTCGAGTTGGATTGAGTGCATTTGGAAAGTCATTTCCTTATCTACCCGTAGGAGATTTGAACCACAAGTTGCTCATAAAACTCCATACATTGACCAGATTTCCAAAATGAGTTGCAAAAGTCATTTTATGGTTGAAAGATACCTATAAAAACCAATTTTATGTATTAACATCATTCATACACCTTTTGGTAAAATTTGAGAGCATTTGGAGATATTTGCATCCATCTACCATTGGGGGTTTGAGCCTCAAAATTACTAGTAAATTCCCTGAGTTCTATTGGATACCTATTCGACCCCAAAACAACATATAATGCTGAAAATATAATTTAATTAATTTCTTATAATATATACAATTCTCATACGAACCATTAGTGGAGGTTGTACAATGTTTGGAAGAGATTTGTTCCAGGACCCTGAGGGGATTTCCACCTTCCAAATTGACTAGTCTTGCCCCGCAAATAATTCCCTTGAAAATTGTAAACCATGGTTGGGTATATCAGTTGATTATATTTATGATAGATGCTTTAATGTGTCCCACCAGCCCTCATGACTTCATCACCAAGTTTGAAATTAATTGGAGTAGTTTGGAATCAGTTGTATCTATATACCTAGAGTTGAAATTTGGTGAATTTGAGCACCTTGGGAAAATTATTCAAAAGGGACATTACATCCACATAGTTTATTTTCCATTTCATAACTGATTTAAATTCAAGTATGTTCCCAATGGAAACTATACCTCGTCACGGGATCAAATTTCTCTTCGTATTTTATGCCTTCTTTCTGTGAGAAGCCTCGTGCTACAAACCTTGCCTTGTATTTCTCGATGCTGCCATCTACAGCATGCTTGATATTGTAGATACATTTTGAAGTCACGGAAGACTTCTTTTTTAGTCTCAGAACTATCTCCTATACATCATTCTTCATGATCAATTGATATTCGTCAATCATGGCATCCTTCCATTCTTTATTTTGTGTAGCCTCTTCATAGGCAGAAGGTTCTCTGTCAATGATGTCACACGGAAGAGCCACAAAGCTATTGTATGGATTTTCCCTTTTTCTCTCTCTATGTATTCTTTCTAGAGCTCCATACCTTTCAGCTTCCCATATGAGCTTCGATTCCCATGCAGGTTTCCTCTTGTGGGATTCCTTCTGAAGTATTATCTCTACCAGTTCTTGTGGTTTTTTCATGTCATGATCTTTATGGTCCTATGGAATTGCTTCTCCAATTTCCATAGATAAAAATATTGTCCCTTCAGGTTCCTCAACTCTTGAATAAATGTCCTCCTAGATCTAAAGCATGTCGAGTCTTCATCAAAGGTTACATCTCTACTGATGTTGATATTCTTGCATCCTGGGAAGTATATTCGACAGGCCTTTGATGTACCATTGTATCCTATGAATATTGGCACTTCCTCCCAGAAGGATTTATCTTGGTACTTTTCTCCTTTGGGATATGTATGTATACCGGGGAGCCAAATATTCTCAGATGGCTGAATTTTGGTTTCTCTCCTAAGAAAGCCTCTTTGGTAGTCTTGTTTTCAAGTACTTGATGAGTACGGTTCTATACATACATAGTTGTTATTGCTTCCTCTTCCCAAAGGTGCATAGGAAGATCATGGTCATGCAGAATAGATATTGCTACTTCCATGATGGTTCGGTTATTGCATTCTACAACCACATTCTGCTAAGGATTGTATGGACTACTCAACTCCCTCTTAATATCAGACTCTCTATAGAGTTCCTTGAGTTCTTCTGAAGTGAACTCTCTACCATTATCTGACCATAGAGTCTTGATATTCCTATCAGTATGGTTCTCAACCAAGGCTTTGTATTCCTTGAACCTACTCAAAACTTCACTTATCCCTTTCAAGAAAAATATCTAAGTCTTACGTGAGAAATCATCTATAAAGGAAACATAGTACACATATCCTCTTAATGAACTAGAATACATAGGTCCACATACATTTGAGTGTACTGTCTTCGGTATTCCTTTGTCTTTTCTCTCACTGCTAGGAAATGTCTTCTTCATGTTCTTCCCTTGTGCTCATCTTTTGCAAATTCCTTCATGCTTTTCTTGTATCTCTGACAGTCCAGAGACTGATTTTCTTGCCATTGTTAGTGATCTGTAGTGCACATTTGCAAGCCTTCTGTGTCATTGTTCTCTTGGTTCAATTGAATCATGAACCAATGCTTGTTGAGGTTGTCCCTTTAGCTTGTACAAGTCTCTGTCTTCTTCTCCAATCACTGTTGCATCCTTTATTGTCTTCATTCTAGTCCACATTAGAACTTGTACATTGACAAATGAAACTCTAATTCCCTTTGCATATAGTGCATAGATGGAGAGAAGATTATTCTTCAATCCTGGAACATATAGCACATCCTTCATCTTTAAGGATTTCCCATAGTCAATCTTGTAAGGATCTTCTCCACTCCCTTTTATGGGGTATTGATAATCATCCCGAAATTTCACCTTTTGTGGTGACTCATGTTAAGACATATTGATGAATTATTTCTTGTATCTCATCATGTGTTTAAAAGCTCCACTATCCATAGGCCAATAATTGCTTCCATGTGAGATAGTGCCAGTAAGTGTTGAGATTAGCACATATTCTTCTTCTGAATCATCCTTCTCTTTTCTGAATATTTTGTTTGTTGGTTCATCATATTCTGGTACTTTTCTCCTTTGGGATATGTATGTATACCGAGGAGCCAAATATTCTCAAATGGATGAATTTTGGTTTCTCTCCTAAGAAATCCTCTTTGGTAGTCTTGTTTTCAAGTACTCGATGAGTATGGTTCTATACATACATAGTTGTTCTTGCTTCCTCTTCCCAAATATGCATAGGAAGATCATGGTCATGCAGCATAGATATTTCTACTTCCATGATGGTTCAGTTCTTGCATTCTACAACCACATTCTGCTGAGGATTGTATGGACTACTCAACTCCCTCTTAATATCAAACTCTCTATAGAGTTCCTTGAGTTCTTTTGAAGTGAACTCTCTACAATTATCTGACCATAGAGTCTTGATCTTCCTATCAGTATGGTTCTCGACCAAGGCTTTGTATTCCTTGAACCTACTCAAAACTTCACTTATCCCTTTCAAGAAAAATATCCGAGTCTTACATGAGAAATCATCTATAAAGGAAACATAGTACACATATCCTCTTAATGAGATAGAATACATGGGTCCACATACATCTGAGTGTACTATCTTCGGTATTCCTTTGTGTTTTCTCTCACTGCTGAGAAATGTCTTCTTCATGTTCTTCCCTTGTGCTTATCTTTTGCAAATTCCTTCATGCTTTTATTGTATCTCTGACAGTCCAGAGACTAATTTTCTTGCCATTGTTAGTGATCTATAGTGCACATCTGCAAACCTTCTGTGTCACTGTTCTCTTGGTTCAATTGAATCATGAACCAATGCTTGTTGAGGTTGTCCCTTTAGCTTGTACAAGCCTCTGTCTTCTTCTCCAATCATTGTTGCATCCTCTATTGTCTTCTTTCTAGTCCACATTAGAACTTGTACATTGACAAATGAAACTCTAATTCCCTTTGCATATAGTGCAGAGATGGAGAGAAGATTATTCTTCAATCCTGGAACATATAACTCATCCTTCATCTTTAAGGATTTCCTAGAGTCAAGCTTGTAAGGATCTTCTCCACTCCCTTTTATGGGGTATTGATAATCATCCCCAACTTTCACCTTTTGTGGTGACTCATGTTAAGACATATTGATGAATGATTTCTTATATCTCATCATGTGTTTAAAATCTCCACTATCCATAGGCCAATAATCGCTTCCATGTGAGATAGTGCCAGTAAGTGTTGATATTAGCACATATTCTTCTTCTAAATCATCCTTCTCTCGTCTGAATCTTTTGTTTGTTGGTTCATTGTCTTTGAAAATATGAACATGTTTTCTCTTTTTATTTATGGGACAATCTCTTACAAAGTGTCCCTTTTCATCACAAGTATAGCATCAAACATTGGAAGGATCTCTATTGGTATTTTTTGTTTCTTTTCCTTCTTCTTGTTGTGATGAAATTTCTCCTTCTTTTGCTTCTTCTTGAAGTTCTTCCTGGTGTGAATTGTGAGATATTGATCTTCAGTTGCTCCCATATTCTTTTATCTTGTCACGATTCAAGCTTATTCTTATGCACATTCTTCTCGGAGTCTGCTGAAAGAGGTCAGCCTCCTTCTTGCACAAATTCCTTAAATGAATGAGTCCCATGATATAAGGATACCATTCAAGGTATTCATAACAATTTCTCCTTCTTCAACATTCTCTTCAACTGCTTCAAATTGTTATTTGATTTGAGCAACCCTTGTAAAATAATACTGTATAGTCTTTGAGTTTTGTATATTCACATTCTTCAACCGGTTCCTCAAAGTCATCTTCTGGTTGATGTTCTTCCCTTCAAAAATATTTGTTAAGGCATCATATACTTCCTTTTATGTCTTGAATGAGAACACATGGGGGATGAGGTGATCCTTAATAGAATCTAAAATTATTCTATTAGCATTATCCATTATTCTCTTATGAGCATCCATAGCCTCATCTTCCTCTTATTCTAGAACTTCTCCAGTGATGTACTAATCCAAATCATTCTCTTCAAGGATTAGGGATATTTTGTACTTTCATGCCCAGAAGTTATTAGCCCCTCCAAGCTTGTCCCCAAGCTGAGTAGGGTGAGTAATCTTATCAAATGAGAACCTCAAATGGAAATAGAAAATATTTAGATCTTACTTATTTGAGTTTTCCAACTTGGTTCCGGTGTTGGATGACCTAGGCTTTGTTAGAGAAAACCTAATTTTCAGAACTTGGATTTTGGGAATTCTGCTTAGACAGAAAGGTGTGCCTCCTTTAGGCGAGCTGTTCAACAAGGTCACTTTCCAAAAACTGAGGTGGGAAGCCTCTAAAACTTGATGCCCTAGTTTCTCCCTGCACCAGTAACATGGTCAAAAATGAAACTTCTTCAAATATGAAATTTCTTCCACCAAAAGATTCACCCTACTGAGCTAAGTTATCTTATCCCTCTTTTCTTGATGATCTATGGAGAGAACACATTGAACTAGGAATCCCTAGTTTTTGTTGTCGTATAGTTCCTTCTTTCCGATAAGCTGTGATACCATGTTAGTTTTTCTTAGATATTATTAGCTTAGTTAGGATATTTATCTGAAAGAATAACAAGTACAACAAGATGCATAAGATAAGACAAATACACAAGACACAAATATTTTCACCAAGGAAACCATAAAGGAGAAAACCTCGCAAACTTCCTTGGAATAGTAATATGATCAAACTGAGTAATAAGAAGTATTCAGTAGCTATCTATATCTCCTCCCTTATCTCTCTTTCTCTCTCATATGAACTTGAGAGTGTGAGGTGTGTATAAATGAGGGAGAGTGCCTCCCTATTTATATTTTTCATGTCACTGACCTTTTACATGACTGGGGCCCACTTGTCTCCCTAACAGGGCTGACTTCTCATAGAGAGACTCTAAGTACACATTACATGATGTTACACTGGGGACTATTTCCCTGACTTACAACAGAGGTTGTACCTCAAGGTCTAGGCACAATTAATACATCCCGCAAGGAGGTAAACACATCTCCAATGGGGTTACAGCAACATAAAATGATAATATACATCATACTATATTCCAACGTTACAAATACATCAACATATAATAGTCCCAAGAGTGGATTAATGATGACACAAGTGGAAAAAACTATCTACTCATCAATATAATACAATGATAGATATATGCATATAATTGCAGATATAAAGTATACATAGCAATCCCAGATACATAACAATATAATGGCCATGAATAGGAATAATAGATATGTCATGAGTGGTCATCTCCATGTACAATATACAGTGTAATAAGGTCTTCATACTTAATGAAGATGTTTGGTACATAAAAATGTACACTGAACACTATTCATGAGAGTTGAAGTCTCATAGATACTAGCACGATCAAGGAGATAGAATATATTGAATTCCATCAAACTCGGAGGTCTTCAACACAAATCGAATCTAGTTCATGTCTCTTCATGTGACTAAGGTTGTTGGAGTCAAACATGATATACCATTGTCTGATTATCGGTCATTGATGTATACCATTAACAGACATGAGGTATCCCCCTCCTAATGATAATGGGAATCAAGGTACAGAATGCAATCAAACAAGTGTGAATAAATGTGTTGAGGTCAAACACTTGGGAGAATCCATGGATCAGGGGACATTGATGTATTCCTAAATATGTCAATTACAAGAGAACTTTCCAATGATGACTGCAAGTCTCAAGGCACTCAATGGAATCTAGATCCCTATTCCAGAATAAATGATCTAAAGTTAATGGAATGGAATCCACTGGAAGGAGGGAATTAATGATTCCCCCATGAACCAATACGAGGTACACAACAACAATGGATAATTTGGTAAAACTTAGATGAACAAGATATGCACGAACCAGTAACAAATGTATCAGGAATGGTCGACATGAAGAGACAAGATAAATGAGGAATGTCCTACTCAGGATAAAAAAAATCCTTCGAACAAGAGCATAAGATAGATGGACAATCATAGGCATGATAGACTCAAAATGAAAAATGGGACAACTCTGTGACACAGGATGCATCAACAGAGGCTCCATAGCGACTGGAAGCATAACCAGTTAGTGGAGAAAACTCAAAATAACAAGTACGACTCCTAAGTCCATACTAGTAACACAACCAATGGATTAATGGACTATTCTCTATTCGAAGGTGACACGACAAATGCCAATAGAAAGTGATATCATTTCTCATCCATCTCTTTATGTTTTATGATTTTCTTTGGTCTTCTTGCTGTTATGAAGCTTGAAAAGGAATAAAAATTATTAAAGTGTAATAAAGAGGAAATGATTGTCGCGAGCAAGCAAACTAGTTCCAAGTAGTGGAACATACCTATGCTCAATGCAAGGAAGCATATGCAAGATACGGACACTCAGGTGGATGTCTCCTCCGGGTATGGGATAATCAAGCTGCAAAAGATATATGAGAGGATTTTCTTGGCTAGAATTGAGACAAGATTTGGCTATATGGCTTATAAAACGAAAGCAGGGATTCGGCGTAAATCTCAATACGAAAAGCGAATGCATGCAATGCAGTTACAACTTGATACAAAATGGGAGTCCATATGGGCTATAGCCAGCATAAAGTATACAGAATAGTATGAGGTTCTCACTCAAAGGATTGGAAGGACTGTAATAGGGCTTTCTCCCTTCCTACAGTCAAGAACAGTTCCCTTCCGTCTATAGGACGGAAGGGTAGGGTTCCTGTGAGGATGGAATGAAAAAGAAAGAAAACCTACAAAATACAATTAGGGCCAAGCTGTAGTAACCCTGCAAGAAACTATTAGAAAAACTAAGAAATGGCTACAAGCAATCAGTGGAGAACCTGCAACAAACTATAAGCAAATAAACTTGTAAGAAAAATGAGTTAAAAATCTAAGCTATCAACAAAAATCGAGTGATTATACCTCCTCTGTGGAAATGGGCCACCATGCCCTAGCTTTGGGAGCACCTCTCAATGGAATGGAATCTTTGTCTCAATGGAGAAATGGAGGAGAGGGAGGGTGAATGGCTTGAGAGGCAAAGGATATCAAGGCACTCACACGAGCAACATATCGATAGGGAGAGAAGGATTGTTTTGAGAGTGACCCCCACCCCTCTATATATACCTTTTTCTTAGAGATTTAGGGTTTTAAGCCCTTGGTTAGGGCTTTAGCCCCTTTCACCCAATTCTTAGCTCCTTTGGGGGTTTTAAGCTCCTTTGAGGGGTTTTAGCCCCTTTTTGGAGGTTTTAGCCCCTGTGAGAGCTATTTTGGCTCTTTTTAGGGGTTTTTAAGCCCTTTTTCATATTTTTGAACCTCTCTCAGGGTGTGGGGGTCAAATGAGGGTCATGCATGGATGTATTTAGGTGGTGTAGGTCATGTAGAGCTCATTGAGGGATTTTTTTGGGTTAACAGATTCCCCCCTAATGTGTGAGGGAAGGAGCTCATCGTATGGCCGACGAACATCATAGGATTTCTGGGGAGAGGTGGTGCTTCCTAGGCAGGGGCATGGTGGATTTTGTTTTTGTATTAATATTGTTCCCATCAATGGGTGAGATATAAATAATGTGTGACATGTATATGGATGAGGGAATCCCCATGCTGGTAACGATGTCAAAATAATAATGTGATCTAAGCTCATAATACAAGAGCCGATCATGTACAACTGATGATACATAGTGGTTGCCTCAATAAGAGGCTGAATACAATACTAATATGAAGAACTGTTACATTGGACCCATGGCACTCTCATGGAATGCTATATCTTCAAGACTGATGGCCTGCTGGATCTGGAACGGTACACAACTATAGGTACTTACTAACGGAGAGTCAGAGTCTCTATGGTACAAATATGCTGCATCAATCATAAATCTATATAGAATCACTGTTGGGGCTTCTGAACACTGTCTCCAACGCAACCTAGAAATCACAAGGGACATGAACCTATTTGGGTCCCTCAAATAGACTCATCAATGTGCTAAAGCCAGGTGACATCCAAGGTCTTTGACCAAATACTTCACGGATCAATACCCTGTACGAATCTCAACAGTGTGATGATGTAGCTGGAGTTGAGCATGTGAGAAACAACCATCCCGAGAGGCACTAAGGACTCCTCTCAAGTGGTCCAAGGAAATCATCAATGAGGTTAATGAAACCAAGATACAGGGACCTCTAGGACTACCCTCTAGAATATGTTTGTTGTCATCGACAGAGGGAGACCTGCAATTGGCCAAGGAAATTATTTTTCCTTGACCATAAGCGTGAGGGAGATAACCGAATGATGTGAGGCAATCTAAGGACTGACCCACTGAATGGGGGGGGTGAAACAGGGGCAGGGGGAGTGTAGTGGACTCAAACTTCCTTTATTCAGAGAATGACAGCAGGGTGAACCAGGAAGCAAATGAAACCTACTCATGGGAAAGGGATCATAGCTGTAATATCGGGGATGTAACTACAGATGGGAAATACTTAGAGGAGGTAGAATTTTGGTATTGATGGGATCCAAGGACGACACATTGTAGAGTACTCTGAACAAAGGTGACCCAAAGTGGGAATGCTTCCAAACTGTTATCTGTGGGGTGGTTTCTAGAGACACCGTTTTGGTATGATCTTGTGGATTTTTGGCGAGCCCGAGAAAGTAAATCCTCGATGGTGTTTTCAATTTTAGAGAATTTGAAAGCATGAAGAAGACTCTAGTGGGGGATCTTTTCCGTTGGTAGTCTCCTGTGCCCGAAAAAGGATAAAAGTATACATAGGAGAGCTCGCCCATACTTTAGGGTGTGGGAGACTTCTTTATAATTGGTAGTCCAGTCATGCCGAAAAAGGTTAAGCCTATACTGACTGGATGATCATTCCAATACTTTTACGAGCATGAATGAAACCAAGTTTTCTTGGCAATATTTTCTTGATGAGAAGGCTGGAAAAGAGCTTAACGACAACCCATGATGAGCTTTTTCGTAAATTTCGGCCCCTCTACCCGAGAAAGCATAAAAGGATGCAAAGGGGAACAGTCTTGTCTTGAATGTACCAATGTGGTCCTTTTCATTTGATGGTCTACATAGTCTGCAAAAGGGGATAAACGAGACGATGTAGACGCCCTTTCCTATACTTTAATGAGCAAGAAAGGAAGCTACTGTGCTCGACAATATTTTCATTCTTTTAGGAGTCAGAAAAGATCTTAAAAGAAACTCCAATATGGTCAACCAATCAAGGAGGCATAAATGGTGCCCTTATGTCATGACAATGGATAGTGGTCCAAAGGTCATCCATGTAGTATGGATGGAGCAGGTGGCTCTTAAACATACCAATACATGCACGGGATAGATCGTGGAAGAGGCATGCGAATCGGTGTAGCAGAGGCATGCAAACCGAGGTGGCTCTCGGACAGACGTCGAGAGAGTTGTGTGTGAGTTGTGGTGGACATACTTGACTACATGTGATGTGAGTGCAAGTCCGAAGGCAGTTATGTGCTGAATGCATGCAAAGGAAATGATCCATCCTTCATATGATGGTCCGGAAACCCGTGTAAGGTGCGATGGGAGGATTTGACAGCTATATGCTGAAATAAAATGACGCGCCTTTCGAGCGGTGTCCCGGGAACTTGCATGAGTGGCAATAGGAAAGTGTAATGCAAGTACAGGTCTGAAGACACTTACATCACAATGATGTGGATCGTAAACTGAGGTAATTTTCGAGAAGTGGTCCCAAAAATTACTTGCTAAACATGAGACAATGGTCTCATTAGGAGATAGAAGATAGAATATTGAGCCCAGAGTTGTGAGGGGTATCTCCAATAGGCTCCATGTGACTCGACCTAGTAGCTAATGATGATGCCCCTAATGGGGGTTTCTGATTTGTGGAAAAAATGTTCTAAAACAAAAAGGGAAAAGATTATATTACAAGCCGAATTTTCATCACTTAAAGAGGTGATGTTAGAGGGAAAGTGGTTTGGAATTTTAGGGGATCAGCAGCGACTCCTTTGTGTGACATGATGAACCCTAGGAGACAGCCCGTTGGGACACAAAAGGCACACTTGAAAGGGTTCAAGCGGATTGTGTACTTGTGACATCACAGGAAGGTTTGCCGCAAGTCATCTATGTGTTGTGCTTTCTTCCGTGACCCTGCAATGAGGTTTTCAAGATAGATCAACATCATGTGGATGAGGTCGTGGAAGCAGTGTGTCATGGTGCGCTGGAAGGTGGCTCTAGCGTTCTTTATACCAAAGGGAATAACTTGATATGTGAATGTAACCCACGAGGTTGTGAATGCAGTCTTGTAATGATCTTCTTTCTGGATCTAGATTTGGTTATATCCGAAAAACCCGTCCATGAAGGAAAATAAGTCATGTCCGACGCATGCATCGATAATCTGATCGATGAAGGGTGTTGGGAAGTTATTTTTGGGACACGCCCCATTTAGATCGCGGAATTCTATGCAAACGTAGATGGTACCATGTTTTTTATTCATGGGAATGGGATTTGAAACCCAAGTGGTGTATGCAGTGGGGTAAATGAACCCGACTATGCGTAGCTTCTCAATTTCAGCTTTGACCGCGGCAACTTTGGAGGGATGGATGGGATGTTGCTTTTGGCGCACGGGGGTCACGTCAAACCATGTGTCAATGTGGTGTTCCACAATGGATGGATCCAACCTGGGCATTTCAGTGTAGGACCAGGAAAAGATGTCGCAAAATTCTTGGAAGAGGGCTTTGTAGGCCGCAACTTATTTCAGGGAGCAGGATGACCCCAACATGATTTCTTCAACATCCTCAAGATTGGTTGAGATGTTGATTTTGATGGTTGGTGAGATGTTGGCCATGTTCCCGTCTTCGAAGGCATCTGTTGCCGGAATGGGATTTTTGAACCAGTCGAATTTTCCATGAATGAAATATTTGGTTTCCACGGAAAATTGGTCAGACTATGACACAAGTTCTTCGGGGAGGAAGAATGAGTGATTGTGCATGTAGTCCCATGGGTATTCTGGGGTGGCCAAGGCTTCAAGTATCTTTTCATCGTTGTGGAAGCAATGAAGAAACAGGTATGATCGACCATTGGCGATGGTGGAGACAAGAGGGTCTGTAGAACTGGACATCATGTAAATGGACATGGTGTATGAACAAGGAGGTGGGGGGTGGTCTTCTTCGATCAAAATGATCTCATATTCAAGGGAATGTTTTCAAAGGTTGGCTAGAGCCATTTGAAACTCGGACAAGTCTTGGAAGTTGTGAGAATAGTGTCCATACAATCCACAGAGGGCACAAGCATGGTTTATTCTCAATGACTTGTTGCTCACTATTGACCCACCTGGGAGTTTAACCACAGGGGGGTTTTTCATTGTATCCATGGCATCCAAATGCATGCATATTATGGAAATCTCAGGGAATTTTTGAGTTGGATGGCCCTGTTCTTCGTAGAAGGCGCAAGGCGGGATCTGTTGAGGTTTAGTTGTAGCTTTCGTGTTTTTGCCCTTGGCCCTTTTTGGGTGGGGTAGTGTAGGTGCGGGTGTGGTGGTTGGTTTTTGTGGCTCGGGTGGAGGATGAGATTCGACTGCAATGGGTTGCATGGGGGTTAAGACTACCTAGGGCAGTGGCATTTGGGCGGGTGGATCAAGGTACCACAACGGGAATTCCCAATGTGAAATTGGGTAAGTTTAAGGTAGCCATTACTCGCTTACTCATGACACCAGGTGGGGGAAAGAGGAAGGGAATTGTGTGGACGGGGAAGGAGCCCAGATAACTCCCTAATGGTTACATGTGGGGATGAGTTTGTGGTGGTAGCTACGCATAATGTTGTGGCTACGGATGATGTTGCGGTTGCTGATGATGTTACAGTTGTGGATGGGGTTGCGGCTGCGGTGGCTGTTTAGGTGAAGCAGTGCTGGATGAAAGCATGCACAAATCTGTAGTCTCATTTGGCATCAATGGTGGTGACACTAAGGGGAAAGAAGCCATCATGGTGGTGTCGGTAAACAACCCAGGGCCCACATTCAGTAATGGGGAGGCTGGTATGTTGTCAACCATGGTGTTGACCACAAGGATAACATTGGTGGGTGCGGTTAGCCCTTGCAAATCAATGATGTTGATCATAGGGATAATGTTGGCAGGTGCCATTATCCCTTGCGGATCATGATAAGCCAGTTGGTCAATCGTCACGATTTTCCCTTCGTGGGGGAACATCATGAGACAGAAAATAGTTGATGCTACGACTCTCATGGCATACATATAACTTCTTTCGAGGAGAAGGTTATAGTCCAACTAAGCATTGACAACCTCTATGTCAATCAGTACTACTTTCTCAGCTAATGTGATGGGAACGTGTGGGAGGATTCCTTGGGATTTAGTGGGGTGGCCATCATAAGCCCGTAGAGTAATAGAGGATGGTTGCATAATTGGGGATCCAAGCTTCTACCAGACTAAGGTAGACATAATGCATGTGGATTTCCCCTTGTCCACTATGCACCGGTGCACGACCAGATTTCGAATCGATACCAAGACTTGGAAGACAATGGTTGATGGCATCTGCAGTTCTCTGTTCTCCATGTTGAATGTGATCAACTTGGAGTCAGAGGGGTCTACAGCACCAAGGGCAGCTAGTAAGGATTTCAGCTGTGTTGGGCAATTTTTGAGTACCTCGAGAGAGGTCATGGCCGTAGGTGTTCGGGCCAAATCATCCATGATACTATAGCTTACAGCAGCTCTAGCCATGACGTTGTTGAAAACTCGTCGTATGGGGTGGGCATGGAGGAAAAGGGGGTAAATGAAGAGGTGCATTCACTATTTTGGAGGTAGATGTTGCTGATGTATCAATGGGTTCGGTGTTAGTTCCGTACTGATTTCATCTGGTATGTAAATTGACCTCTTCAGTGGTCACGCCTAGTAGGTGGTGAACACCTATTTCTGCTGTCGGAGGTGCCCCCGGGGCATTGGTATTGGGATGGGGAGCAGGTACAATTGCTACCATTCCTTGGAGTAGCAATGGGTTTTGGAGGACCATGGGTGGATGCCCTAGTGGTGCCGGGTTGGGTTGAGCTGGGGATGCCATATTGGTAGCATGTTGAACCTCATTGTGAATGGCCTACTTAGTGCAACCCATGAATGGGCATTCCTATTTATAGTACCTATAGACCTCACACAACTTTTATGGATGATTTGTGCACAACGAAGCATTGCATCTAGGTGCGTTTGGTTGCTAAGGGTTTTGGGCTGGCCAGTTTGCCTCGACATTGTTGGGAGGATTTGGTTGTTGACCGCCTCCCTCTAGTTGATTGTTTCCTTGGTTCCAAGATCAGTTATTTCTATCTTACCCTTGTTGGTTATTTGGGGTTGGCTGGTTGGGATGGTTTTGTTGTACAAACACCTATCCTAAAGGTGCTGGTGGAGTGGGGGTGGGGGCTTGAGTGGCTTGCATGGGTGGTGCATAGTATACTTGGGGGGGTGGATGTGCCACACATGTGGGAATGTGTCCCGTATATTGTTGTGCCAATGAGGCTAATGCATGGGCCTGCTGCTGCGGTGTAGGTTGTGCGTAAGAAGTTGTAGTTCCAGACTGGGACATCGTTCTTGCATAGTCCAGAGTTTGGTTTTGGCAGAAACACTGTAGGTGTTGCTTGGTTGTGGTGGTATTACAGGTGGTGTCAGACGTTGTTGTGGTTAGTGGGAGACAGAACCTATGATGCCATCTATGGCATGGGATGCCCCCAGTGCATCTCGATAGGAGGTGCGTGCATGGGGAGCATCTGGACTGACAATGTAAAGGTATCCAGACTGTGCGTAGATGAGGTAAAATTGTTGGGCCTTCAAGATGGCCTCTTCCTCTATTTGGGGACGTTCAAAGGTGACGTCCTTGGCTATAGGTGGCATCAATGTTTTCAAGAACCAGTCCATGAAGATACTGTCATCAAGCTTGATCTTGCACACGCTACGACGTCACCTCCACTCGTGGATGTGGTCGATGATTTGGGTCACAGTGTTTTGGCAGCAAGATAGAAAGATTTCCACTCCTTCATCACATCTGATGGGGAGTTGGAAATATTGCAGGAACATAAAGGACAAGGAGTTGAAATATGGATACTTGGTTGTAGCATCTGTGAGGGTGCATTGGAACACTCTGAGTCTGATCAAATCATTTACGATGCTATTTGATGAGCACCATAGGTGAAACGTCATGATATGGTTTTGGGGGAACTCCCTTGCCTTCCCTTCAAACTTGGGAATGGCTGAGGGGAGTTTGGTTGGCATGGGATGCCTAAAGGTTTGATGGCATATGGGGTCATTTGTTAACCGAGCCAATTCAGGAAGGTTGAGGCGTCCCATGAAAGGAAGGTTTGACCCAAGGTTGATGTGTGATGGGGTAGCAATGGTGGTGGGATTTGTGGGGACTTGATGCACCTACATGACTGGGGGTACTTGTGGCACAGTTGTGGATGGGCCACTACCCCCAGGTGTGGTAAACGAAACCATGTAAGTGGAAGGGCCACTGCCCTCATGTGTGGTAGGTGGGACAGTTTGATTGGCAAGTATGGGTGGAGGGAGCTGACTTATGACAGTCTGCATGATGGTGCTAGTACCACCAGTAGGGGTGGTGGTGGTGGTGTGAGGTATGGACATGGGTCCACTTCCAATCACTAGTCCAGAAAATGGTTCTGAATTTGCACCAGCCATGGGGCTAGATGGTGCAGTGTGTAGATATGGCTCATATTGGTATGATTCTGAGTCTAAATTAGAGGCTATGTGGCATTTTGATGGTGTAGAGGGTCATCAAGAATGGTCTCGACGATGTTGGTTCAAGGACCCAAAATGTGGTGGATCACCTCTTATGCGTGAGGAAGAAGATGGGGGATCAATTGTGTCTGGTTAGTATGCCAAGTGGTGAAATATGGTAGTGACGTTTTGGACCCCATTTTTAATGGCTTCCTATTGGCTTTCAGGTGGTCACTCGGCCACCAAGATTGCCAGGAGACAATGATTGGATTTTTCCTCACGGGAGTTCTAGTCAATCAGTGGGGGTCGCTGCTCATTTGGCTTGGCAATTCCTCTTAGCGGCCAGCTACTTTGGGGTTACCGTGGTACTCCTCACAATGAGTTTTTAGGCTGAGCCCAAGTACTTCCCATGGTTAAGGTAGTCAAGGACTTATGTCATCAAAGACTGCAAGTGTTTGAATTAGTGTAAACTAAAATTTCAATGGCTAGCTCAGCATCATGAACTGAGTTTCGTTGTTTTATGTGGTATGGTTTGTGTGCATGGATTTTGTATTTCTATTACCTTTGGTGGTTTCTTATATGGTTTATGAATATTTCGCAAATATTTTTTGGTTTATTGCAGAATTCATAACTTGGGTAAATTGTTGATAAAAGCAGTATATTGTAAACAGAAAATTAAACACATGCCATACCTGAATCTGAACTATGGTAGCCTGACTAGGTGACTTCCTTACACCTGTATTTCTCTTCAACTAGGAAAGAGTGTTGGGATCTCAACACAATGGGACTAATCCCATCCATAGATCCTCGGGTCACTCTCCGAGTGCAAGGTCAATCAACTAGGAGGACACGAATGCCATGAAACCCCCAATGGTATCCACCCCCTCTACCTTCCAAGTCACCCATTTTTAGTGGTTTTGGAAAATTACAAATGAATTTCCTATTACTATACAATCTTCACCCTTCGTCTTATCCTTGAATACCCCAAACGGTGATGACTGAGTAGAGGAGGAAGGGCTAGGAAAGATATCAATTTCCAATTAAAAACAAAACTTAACCTATAGTAATTTTTTTCAAGCTTTAATCAGATTCTTTAAACCATTAACCATTTGATTTAACAGTGATTTACACATACTGAAATGAAATAAACACAGATTGATGGACAGATCTCTCTTTTCGAGGGAAATGTGGTGAGAGGGTCGCCAAATTTTCCCCAAATCAGGGGAGGGGGTCACTCAGGAACTATAAACAAGAATGATCTACTTTCTAGGAGGAAGTCACACCTTTTGGGCCTGAATGAGTGACTTGGTCGCACCTTTCATCTTGATAAGAGTGACCTGGTCTGAATGATGAAATTTTTTTAAGCTTGCGCCAGGACCGACCGACAGTAAACTGTACTGTGGTCGAATGGGCTCGGTTTGGCCGTAAGGAGACCCAGCTATGATTTAAAATGCATAAAAAGACAAATCTAATATAGATTTGAAAGAAAACTAAACTAGGGAAAGAAAACTGAAATAAAAACTGAAACTTGTAAAAACAATCCAGGGATCCTGTGGGATCCACCTGGTATCGTCACCAATTCTGTAGTAGGGATTTCACCCTTGATATAGGCAGGAACAACTCCCTTCTATCTATAGGATAGAAGGGTGGGGTTCCTGTGAGGATGGAATTAAAAAGAAAGAAAACTTGCAAAATAAGATTAGGGCCAAGCTGTAGAAACCCTGCAAGAAACTGTTAGAAAAACTAAGAAATGGCTACAAGCAATCAGTGGAGAACCTGCAACAAACTGTAAGAAAATAAACCTGTTAGCAAAATGAGTTAAAAATCTAAGCTATCAACAAAAAACTAGTGATTATACCTTCTCTGTGGAAATGGGCCACCATGCCCTAGCTTTGGGAGCCCCTCTCAATGGAATGGAAGCTTTGTCTCAATGGAGAAATGGAGGTGAGGGAGGGTGAATGGCTTGAGAGAAAAAGGGTCTCAAGGCACTCACATGGGAAGCATAATGATAGAGAGAGAAGGAGTGTTTTAAGAGTGACCCCCACCCCTCTATTTATAGCTTTTTCTTAGAGATTAAGGGTTTTAATCCCTTGGTTAGGGCTTTAGCCTCTTTTTGGGGATTTTAGCCCCTTTCTCCAAATTATTAGCTCCTTTGGGGGTTTTAAGCTCCTTTGAGGGGTTTTAGCCCCTTTTTGGAGGTTTTAGCCCCTATGACAGCTATTTTGGCTCTTTTTAGAGGTTTTTAAGCCCTTTTTCATATTTTTGAGCCTCTCCGAGGCTATGGGGGTCAAATGAGGGTCGTGCATGGATGTCTTTAGGTGGTCTAGGTCATGTAGAGCTCATTGAGGTAATTTTTTGGGTTAAAAAGGACTACAAGGGACTCCTAGACCTAAGGGAGGATTCTCAACATGGGTACCAAATGAAAAAGTAGGATCAAACTAGGGCACCCATGATTACGAAAGCTCTACCACTTATGTAATGTCACTTCTACTAGCGTTATGATGGTTTTGTGGAAATAATAAGTGGTTTTTTTAAGGTAACATAGTCATAGGATAATGCAAAATGCACGCAAAAAGTGGTCCTATACTATATTCCAATTTAGTGTTATACATACCATGGGAATGAACAAGCCAAATTCTTGGCGGAAATGCATCAAAAGGAGACCCTACACAACAATATTAAACCATGAGAAAAACATTCGAAGGAATTGGTGCAGTGGACGATGGGACATAAGAAAGAATGTAGAATGTATACCCACCACGCACATATTCACTACCACCCCCAAGGGACTAAATACTAGTGTGAACATTGGATGAAGGAGGTGTAAATCCTTCAAAAAATGTAGCAGAAGGAGGAATATGACCACTTCCAAATCTATGTACAAGGTAGGGGGATGTCGTGCCCCACATTCAACCACTAGGTTCCGCACTAAAACCTAGAGCAGGTGATGAAATACCAGTAGTGATTTTCGACATGTCGAATGTAAAAGGACCTATGCTAGAGGGAGTAGGTTGAATCTCTATGTTCGACCTTCCTGAGGAAAATTTTCGATGGACAGTTGTAAATTATGATAACTGTGGTTGTGTAGTATAGGAAGTGCCAGCCCCATGAGGGTCGGTATAAAACAGAGTGTAAATTTTCCTTCAAAATTCAAACTAGGGATAAACAATATATTTAATTGTTATCGAAAACCACACTTGAATTTCTTTTACTAGTATTGCAGTGAAAAGTAAATACTGAGAAACATCCACAACATCACATAAATATAGACACATTGTTTTGGGTATGGAAACCCACGGATAAAACCCAAGATGGGAAAACTAGTGCAGTAGTCATATATGAAATTTATATTAAGAAGATATGGAAAAATTACAACCAGCAGATAAATTCACCCAACCTGGCGAAATGGAACCTCTACTAGATCACTAATAAAACCCAACAACAAGGTATGGCCACCCTAAGAAGTTGTACATCCCTCCTATGTTAGTTGTATGGGATCTGTATGGTGTTGACATCAGCAGTGCGGAATACGTACAGAAGCTGTAAGGAAGTTGTACGACCCTCCTGTTGTGTATGATCCTCCTCCTTTGTGTGATATGTATGGTCCCTGCTCAGCCTAATAACCCGGAGAATCCTCTGGGTGAGTGTCCCTCCATATTCTCAACAAAATTCTCCTTCTAACTTATTTCTCTTGTGTATCTCTCCTGTGTATGTGTCCTCTCAACCAAATATCCTTTTAACTCAATGGATAAGTGAAAACCCTAACCCTCACTATGGATTAATGGATGTGATCCTCCGATGAGATCAATGGCTAATATTATATTAGCCATCACTTAAATTATTTCACTTTTCACTTTATAAAAGTGATTCCATTAAGTCAAAATAAAATTAGAATAATTAATGTATTTCCCTAAGTCCAAAATTAGGAAAATCACATGAAATACATTTGGATTTATGTTTAATGTCTTCCTAGAATGCAAGGACACATGCAATTCTAGAAGACCTTCCTTTTTTCTAGTTTCTTACGATGTCTCTCAATGAGTAAGGGATTCGGTAGCAACCACAAATTGTCTCTGAACTTCACAAAATTGTGTTTGCACAGTTGCATTTTGAAAATCTATGCCACCTGCTCAGTTGTCTAAATGTACTCCAACTAAACGGTTCCTCTCTGTACACAGTCTCTGAGGAAGTGGTACTAAATGTCGATGTGTTTTCTCCAATCATGGAACACTGGATTTTCAGATAGCCTAATGCCACTCAAATTGTCACAATGAACTATTGTAGCTTTTATATCACACTCGAATAACCCTGAAAGCAACTTCCTCAACCACATTCCCTCACAAGCATCCATATTGGCTACCATGTACTCAGCCTCTGCCAAGCTCAATGCAACTGACTTTTTCTTCTTGTTGAACCAAGAGACAACCCATGACCCAATGTTGAAGTAGCAACATGAAGTGCTCTTTAGGTCCTCTAGACATTCTTCCTAGTCAGCATATGTGAATCCTACTAACTATACACTCCCTTTATGCTCATAAACCAACCCATACTTCTTTGTACCCCTAATGTAGCGAAGCACATGCTTTGTAGTTGTCTAATGTACTCTTTGAGGGTCTACCATGAAATGGCTCAAAGAGTTGAATTAAAATCTAATGTTTGGTCGTGTGTTGACCAGATACATGAGAGATCTGATAAGATGGCGATACAATGTAGGATCAAATCTATCTGACCATGATGCATTAATATTCCTCCAGTTGGAAACTAGAGGTATGGACATAAGCTTGCAATCCACCATCCTGAATCTCTTAAAGATATACACTGCATACTTCCCCTATCCAATGAAGAAGCACCCGTCTCTCTACCATAACTCCAAGCCTAGGAAGTAATGCATCAACCCAAGTTCTTTCATCTCAAACTCAACTGCAAGGTTGGACTTGCATTCACTAATCAGCCTCTCATATCTTGTAAGAAAGAGATCATCTACATATAAGACCAGTATGAGAGGCACCTCACATGTCAAGAAGTACAAGTTGTGGTCTGCCTCATTCTATTGGAATCCCATGTCCCGTATATATCTTCTTATCCTCAAGTACCATGCTCGAGGTTCCTGCTTGAGATCATAAAGAGCTCTATATAACCTGCATACATGTGTCTCCCTATTCTCCACATCAAACCCCCTCTGGTTTCCCTATGAATACCTCCTCCTCTATAATTCTATTGACGAAGGTAGTCTTAACATCCATATGATGGGCACGCCAACCCATCTCTACTGTGAATGAGATAATGATTTGAATAGAAGAATACCTAACAACTGGGGTGAAGATCTCCTCATAGTTAATACCCTCTTTCTATGAAAAATGATTTGTCATTAAGAGCGGCTTGTACTTCTCCATGCTTATGTATGCTTCACCTTGTAGATCCATCTATATCCCACCAACTTTTTATCTTATGGCCTCGACACAAGCTCCCATACCTGATTCTTCATGATTGATTCATACTCCTCAACCATGGCCTCCTGCCACACATCATGTTGTGTAGCCTCCTTGAAACTGGAAGGTTTGGAGTTGATCAAATCCATCATTAGTGTCATAAATCTAAGTCTCTCTAGTGGTTTTCTCCACCTCACGGAGCTCTATGGAGGATTCACCTACCTAGAATCTTGAATTTTGGATATAAACCACTTAGGCATTGGCCTGGTGTATACCTATTGCAGTTGCTAGATATTAGTCTCTTGTTGTGGCTCATCCTCCAAGTCAATGAATGAAGGATCATGTCCACCTAAATCCCTCTGAATACCAGAACATGTGCCCTATGTTTGTACCTGTACCTGTACGTATGGCTCCTCCAACTTGACCCCTGAGTCTTGTGTTGGTTGCTCTTGTGCTGGTAAGTCCATAGATCTCCACAAGGCTCTGTCTAATCAAAATGGACATCACTTCTCACAATGATCCTCTTGCAAGAAGGAATTTAAACTCTATATAATACAAGTCATGCCCAAGTGCACGCTGGAGACAACAGGCTACTAAAGGATTCAAGCACTGTTATAGAGGAAGCTTAGAAATAGAACAAGGAAAGCAGGAAATACACTATATCGACATTAAGTATGTGCATAGACAATATGCAAGAATTCGAACCAATTTCTATTATTTCTTCTATATGAAGGTTGGTTGATTGTTACAATAATGTACATGTTTAAATAGAATGCTAAGACGCTTGAGTGACTACATGTTACGTTCAGTTAAAAGAAGTTATAACGGTCTGAAAGTTCAACCGTCACAAATGACATATATTCAATATATCGATGTTTGACAGGTGCCGACAAGGCATGTCAAGATGTTGTATGTCAAGCCCAAAATCTATCGAGATTTGTCGAGATCAGTTGTTTCGAGGTTCAAACTTGTCAAAGTCGATGTTGAACCTGTCGAAGTAGTCGAGTAGTCGAAGTATTCAAAGTGCTAGACTTTTTCGAAATTTGACAACATGCCAACTATCGGTTGGATCATTCCTCCTTCCTTAAGAAACAATGGTATTAATTTTGTATTCGTTCAGGTGAGGAAACTTGTTGGCTACTTCAGTACCAGATTACCATTTTCCTTACTCGGGGAGTTATCCAGCTTTAGCCACTTGAAACAAGGGAATGAAGCTTATCCTTGTATGGTGTATGCATCATCCCACAATGGTGTCGCAAAGAAGAGGTGCCTCATATCAGTAGTTGGCATGTGTTGGCAAACAACACCCTTCCGAGCATTTTTTTTAACACAAGTAATTTGAAGATTGGTAATTTTCAAACAATATTTGTTATTTTTGTCTGGATCAAAAAAAAACTCGTCATGGATATCTTGGGAGTGCCCTAAGAATATTTGATTCTTAAGGCACTCCTAACAGAAACTTACTTGACTGATTGATTCTCCTTGGTTTGTCGACATAAAAGCTTTGCTTAGACAATAGTTAATTCACCAAAAACCCAAATCAAAATCTATAATACAAAACCCTGAACTAAAACTTGTACACGTTCATATTTAAATTTAATAGAATAAAAAAAAAATCTATAATGCACTGGTTTCCATAATGAGAGTACGTTAAGGAATCATATCTATTGTAAAATATTAAAATAAATTATAAAACAAGTAAAAAAAAAAAGGATACATCCCTACAAAGGGGACCAACGATCAACCTAACTCATACCCTCGACTACACATGCAAGGATTCAAGCCTATAACAATTAAGTTACATATGTGAAACTTCAAGAAGCATCTAAATTACTAGACATTAATATCAAAACTTAATTTTGTTCCTCCATGCATCGATCATCCACTAGCAAAAAACCACATCATACAGCATATTTTCCAATGTTATTGGATGAGAGACTTTAAAGTCTTTAACAAGAACTTCGAAAATGTTTTTCCATACTTGTGGTTAGAGTGTTATTACCATTGCATAAACACAAGGAAATGATGTATTGGTGACTGTGTCTGCAGAATATTATTAAAGCTTCCACTCACACACCGTAATTATAAATCAACGAAGCAAGGGCATAACTATAATTCGGTCAATAGTATCAGAAATTTTTAATAGCCTAAAGTAAAATTAAAAATAGTGAATTGGTGATGCTTAGGCTTCACAATTTGAATATATACGTGTTGTAGATTGCTGCCTTGTACTTCTGAAACCGCGTGTCACTCACCTCAACCCTCATTCAATCTCTCTTGGTCACAATGCAGAATTTTGAAGCCGCGACCTACCTCTACCTCTCTCGAAATCAGCTTTGCTCACTCAAACATAACGATTGACTGGTGTTGTGTATTAATGAAGGGCGATTAGGGTTTTAGTTGGAGAGATTGGCGGGTTAAATCATGAGAAAACCCACGTTTTTTTGGGCCACAGGCTTGGGAGCCTGAGGCCATTGCTGTTCGACGAGGAGCATGTGGACGTTCTCATTGTTGTTGGGTACTTGTATAGATTCTCGCAGAGAAAGTTCAATAATGGAGTTCCCAAGTTTCTGTGTTTTTGGTTGCAACGTTCTCACCATGTCCCCAAGCTCCCCGAAACGGTACCCATGGAAATTGGAATGTTTTGAACGCGTTCCAAAATTCCCTAGAACACGAGAACCTCACGAGCCATTAAGGCCCGGGGAATGGATTCATTATTTGGATTAAGGAAGGGCATTATTGGGATTGGTCAATTCTAAAGAATGGGTCTCTCTTGGCATTGGATTCCACTATTAAGGAAGTCATGCCAAGGATTCAATTTGGATGTATTTGGAATTCTGTAGAATAATGATGTCTTGATTCAGTGCAGCGATTCATTGGATTAAGAAAGTCCAATCATTCACTTCAAGTGTCCGTCCCTTTTATTAAGCGTTTAGTATCCACCTCGCAGCCCAACAAATAATTCTGCGGCTGCGGCTGCACCGTTAGATTTAGAGATGAATCAAATCTATTGGTATATATCTCTGCACCTGCTACATTGTAAAATGGATATTGAACACCACTGTATTGATTCCAAGATTCATTAACAGCAACAAGGTGGGAAATACAAATTGTCATACCCAAAGCAGGAAATCACATATCTATTATAATAAAAACTTATCAAACCTCTTCAATGATGGGTTTTGCCAGCTCCTCTAACTCATCAAACCTCTTCAATGAGTTTTACCATCTCCTCTATCTTCAGTAGTGCATACAAGTTGTCATTGCAGGAAGCAACCATATATTACATATGTCAAAGGATCATATGACGCCTCAACAAAGTAAATAATGGGTGGATCAAGGAGCTTTGGAAAGGATCTATGTCCTTAAAAATCAAATGTTTCGGTTGGTTACTCTTACACAACAAATTACTGGTTTGGAAAAATCTTCAAAAAATGGGTTATGTCGGTCCTAGGTTCCATGAAGGTGGGTAACACTTTTTGGCTAAATTTGGCGGATTTTTTTTACTTATGTGTTAGATAGAAGCCCTCGTATATATGCCATGTGAATTTCAACTTATAGTAAAAAAACAAATTGTAGAATATTATGTTGGCTTCCCAATGATATTTTTTTTAAATATTCAGATGTCATGTGTGAAATTTTGCATTTAATAAACTGTGTGACCTTAAAAATTTGAAGAAGTTAATAAGTGGCTCGTGTCCCACACCATTGTGGACTTCATATTTTCTTGTTAATTTATTTCGCAATATAGAATTATTTATTATTTTTCGAAAGTGACCACATCTGATTTCAGCATCATTTTATACACATGTGTCCATCCTAGCTTTTTTTCACTATTTTCAAAAATTATAAAACCAAAGATACCCTTTTGAAGAGGACAGGTGATGTGTGGGTTGTGCATTTTTAAGAAACTTTTTGGATGTGTATTTTTTACCCTGCGGATTTTTCTTTGAGATGATTAGAAGTTGTTGTTAGGCTTTCTAAGTGTAAGTTTTACAACTAATTAAAAAAAAAAACCATAATAATGCCAAAAAGCATGCATGATACCTCAATGGATAGAGGATTCGGTGATGATTATGTGCCATGAATGGAAAGGTTTACACCCTTAGAAGAGATAATTCTTTGTTTTGCAGGCCCTTGATCGAGGTCTGAAGCTCGATCGAGGGTTTATTAGAACATTGATCGAGGGTCTAATAAACCCTCGATCAAGCTACTGTTAAACACTCGGAAAAAAAAAATGTGTACATGACTACCAAGGTTTTATATGCACGCTCACCACGTTTATATTGATCGAGGGTCTAATAAACCCTCGATCAAGCTACTGTTAAACACTCAAAAAAAAATGTGTACATGACTACCAAGGTTTTATATGCACGCTCACCATGTTTATATTTAGTACAAAAAATTGAGGAGGTAAATCCTATCCCCCCTGGTTCTCAACATCTTGTGGACACTAACTACCATAATCCCTATCTAGAAGATTATGCCCATGTAGGACATTTTAGAAATGGGCTTCAAGGACCTTACTAAAAGAATTTAAAAGAAAAATTAGACAGGAATAAAGACCTCTACCTCGTTAAGAAAAAACACTAGTAATAAACATAAGTGTTCATTAAGTAATTGTTTTCACACATTTTTAATAAAAAGTGAAAAGAAAAATTACACAAGAATAAAAGGGAAACGGGAAATTATAATTTTTTCAAGATAGTAAATGTAAAAACTAAAAAAAAACATAAGTAAAAGAATAAAAAAATAATGAAATATAAAATAAAAAAGAATAAGAAGAATGATACTTATTCTCAACATTGTAATCAATATAAAGCATTTAATTTTTTCTATTTTTCATATCCAAATAAATGATAAGAATATAAATACATAAGAAGAAGAATCGAAGGAGCAATAATATAATACTCATAACCATAGTGAAATATACTAGTAACAAGGGAATGTGTCCTTTGCTTTTTAGATTGAGCTTTTTGAAACTATTAAAAAAACATCAAAGTTTAGGAAATAAGAAAACTCTTTCCATAGTTCACCTAACATATAATTAGAACTCTCTCATTGTAGAGATAAATGCATTGTTCCACAGGGATGCGCCTCCCAGGGTCAGGGGCTCGCCCCCTACGCTTCCCATGCCCCGAGGGCTGGGGGGCTCCATGGGAAACGTTTTCCAGCGCCCCCCTTTCTGCGAAACTTGGGGAAACGCGAGTCTAGGAGTTTTCTGGATTGGGGGGCTCCCACATGCTCCCTCCTGAAAATGGGGGGCTCCGACAAGCCCCCACTGCCCTCGATTTTTCAATTTTTTTTACCTAAAAAAGAACTGGTTCATCTTAATTTTTAGTCTTTTACACTAAATGGTCATTTTAAAATGAAATAGAAACAAATAAAAAGAAACAAACATCGATATGATATGCTTGGCTATAATGATTACATTAAATTACACTAAAGTCTTCGGGAACATAAGCATGCTAGTATGCAAATGGTGATGGGATGAAGAATTGATATGTTTATATGTTGGGGTTCATATTTTTATTAATTTTTTTTTCTTTTTTATAATTTTAGAGACCGACCCCCCTATGTTAGGGACCCTGATGCCTCCCCGCCCCCCCGCCCCCCAAAATACCCCAAAATTTTGGGGTGTCTCTACACGTCCCCAATGTGTGTTTTCCCGCTCCCACGCCCCCCCGTCCCGGAAACTTGGTGGAACACTGGATAAATGTGTACATAAACATAATTGACAATTATAACCTATTACCAATATATTTCCTCTAGACACGAGTACATTAAGAATGTAGCAAATTGATAAGACTCAAGAAATAAACATGGCATGCCAACTCGCTCCACTCATAAAAAAAAGGTTTTTTCGTAGTGATAATAATATGGTGTGCCCCATATGTGCGACCTTGCGACCCTCCTTACATCTAAATTTAATGAAGTTTAAATTTTTTCTAGACCAAAGATTAACAAAAAAATTGAACTCTATGTTGAAAAGAGATTGCTTTAAACAACACTATAGATGATATTGATTATGAATATTGTGTGCAGTGACCAAGTGGACAAACAATTGTTTGTAGCAAAATGACCATGACGTAGATACAATAAACCCTTCAATGCATCCTAGCATGATAACTCAAAACTTTAACCAATAGTTGTGAAACCTTGATGGTGAAGCCAAGGATTCATTTT
This sequence comes from Pseudotsuga menziesii, assembly GCA_001517045.1. Taxonomy (NCBI): domain Eukaryota; kingdom Viridiplantae; phylum Streptophyta; class Pinopsida; order Pinales; family Pinaceae; genus Pseudotsuga; species Pseudotsuga menziesii. Next base: position 35,783 of record LPNX010498189.1, read on the forward strand.
GGGGCTTTAACAATAATTTTAGAATCCGTGAAGTTCTACATGCATTTAATTTTTTTTATGCTTATATTCAAGTAGTATCATGGTGTGTTTTCATTAGAATTCAACATCTAGCTTGTTTATGTCATCAATGGTTGGTAAGGAATTTCAACATCATTTGATTCCTATCAGCAATATATCCAATGTGTATACAATTGCTTGAACCTAATGTTTTCCTGCACATAAATACATATTCAGACAAATCTTTTTGCTTATCAAGGAAGACCTCATCTAAACACTGCTTTCGAGCTACTAATAACAGGTTTTGACATAGAGAATCAACTCGATGAGGTGATGGAGGTTATCATAGTTTCCCTCAGTAGGTTCAAGGCAACACATCTTGGTTTCCATTAACACAATTGGCAAGAGCATCTCTAGTGTAGTTATTAGATAACGAAAGATGCATCTCTTTGAACTCAAAACTATCCTGCAGTTTTGATAAGATGCATATTCTCTTTTGAAAGGACATCTAGTATGCATTTTCATAAGAACAAAAATGGTGATGATGATGCTTAAATTTGCATGTAGAACCAGAGATTAAGAGTTGTTGATTCATATACGAGCATAACAAACTTGTAGAATTAATGCCTAGCTCTGTAGACGTTTCTTAAGATGATGTTGCTTTAACAAAGGGGTTTGCATAGCATTAGAAGGGAAACTATTTTCTTGCTAGAAATACAATTTCAGAAGGATCAAATACTACAAAATTTAAAACTACGGCAGCCATTCATTGACTTCCAACTAAATATGTAGAGGAAAAATGCAGAGATACTTACATGTTTTCTTTCCAATTCTACCCATTCCATAGATACAGCTATGTCCAACACAATTTTCCAACAACTTTTCCTCAACAAACTCTGCAAATAATAAATCTCTCAGAGATTTAAACAAAAAAAATAGTCATGACATTGCCAGCTTATTCTAACAATAAACCTTTCGTCATTTTACCTGGAAACCAGAAGTCCCTGGTACAAACTGCCATGGGGCCAAGGGTTTGAGAAATGGATTGTTAAAATCTTTTTAATGTTCATTAAACTACTTCTCCATAACACAAAATAGGGCTAGAATGGAGCAGCAGTGGGGGGGCAGGAATTGAGGATCATAATTAGAGTTACAGAAATGTAGTGAAAGGTTTTAAATACTAAAAATACTTTGCTCCTTCGTATATAATTTTTATTTTTAAAAAACTACAATTATCTGATATGACTTTAAAAACACTAATTTTTATCTTAATCATTGTGTTCTATTATGCCCTGGGCTTTGAGCTTTAAATATATGGCCCGAGGATCTATATCGTAGGTAGATCATAGTCCTGAGAATCCAGGCTGAGTGGACACAACTCACCTAAGTTCATCTCATCAACTGAATTGCATGCATCATTGCCATAGTATTCTTTTTGCATTGAACCAAGGAAAGCAATGATGCATGCAATTCAGTTGATGTGTTGAACTTAGGCGAGTTGTGTCCACTCGACCTAGATTCTAGGGACTATGATCTAGATCCTCAGGTCATATATTTAAAGCCCAGAGCCCAAGGAAAAATAGAACAACACAATTAAGATAAAAATTAGTGTTAAATTCAGAGTCATATCACATAATTGTATCTTTTTAAAATTAAAAATTATATACGAAGGAGCAAAGTATTTTTAGTACCTATAGAGACATGAAAATGTGAGCATGAAAAAAAATATGACCTCATTTCCTTGGGTTATATTAATGTCCATTGTTTACTCTTCAAAATTGTTGTTGTGCCACACATTTGCAGTTAATCTTGCTAGTAAATTATTGAATGACATTAGAATTTACATCAATAACACGTGACTAATTGTTTTGGTGTTTCATAATGCTAANGGAAGGCTTCATTAAATGAACCTTTACATGATGCATATGGAAATACAATGTCAAGATCAAGCTATGAGTTCGATCAAGGTCTCTAAAACCATTGATCGAGATTTTACACATGTTTTTAAATACCTCTATTGAATGTTTATTTGTGGTTAAAGAAAAGCTTAATCGAGCTTTTCAAAACTTTAACTAAAAAATATTCGAGTGCCCATATTCGTGTGTGCACACGAATATGGACACCCAAAAATTTCTTTAATCAAAGTTTTAAAATCTCGTATTGTTCATGGGAACAAGGTCTTCAAATTCAATTAAAATCAAACATAGAACTATATGATAATAAAATTTAATAAAACATAATTTCGACTAGAAGAATGATACTTGTGGGTAATAGTACATACCTTGAAGAAGAAACAAGTAAAAGCATTANAGATGTTATGGTGACTGTGGGATCCGAAAAACAAAAAGTATGGAAAGTAAACATGCTATTAATTCCCATTTCGACAAGAATTGAAAATGTTCAATGACATGAATTCAAATGGGGATTCAAAATACAAGGTGTCCAAGCATCTTTTGGAATGTTAGGGTACACAGGGTACTCCCAAAGGACCGAACACCAAGAATAGCCGCTTCACACAAACAGATCACAGATCAATACACCGATGTTTGTCACGTGGTTAAAACCCTCGAGAGGAAAACAGTCCACGGCCCCGGCCAAATAGCTACTTCGGAGCAATTTATTATGCAAAAGAAAGAAAGTTATATGAGCTTCTCATAATCGATCAACTAGCCAAGGACCCNGTGTGTAGATATTAGTCGTGGAGTAATTGGAGTTATAGATGTGATCAATCATATCTATAACTCCAATTACTCAACAACACATATCTACAAATGAATATAAATGACCCTTTTCTATCCAACAAACGCAGTGAATTAAATCATGGGTTTGTTGCCTATTTATAGTTATAATGATTAGAGATGCTCGATCAAGCTTTTTTTTAACCCTCGATCGAGTTCTTGAACCCTCGATCGAGGGTTTATCAAAAGCTCGATTGAGGGTTTAAGAACACCTAAATCGAGCGTTTTATAAACCCTCAATCGAGGTGTTAAGACCTCGATCGAGGGTTTAGGAAAAGCTCGATTGAGGTACATTTTTTTGTTTTTGCCGAAATTGCCTTGCCAAAAATTGTAACCCACCTCCATCGACGCAACCTCCTGGTATGTGTTGTTTGTGCAGATCCGAATTACAGTCAGTTGAATACTTGTTCCTGAATTGTTCTTTCTTCAAATCTGTTTGGAAAAAGGTTAGCAGTCACTTTTCTTTTTCCTTCAATTGGGATATGTTTTCTATTGAATATTGTTTGCTATCATGGTTAGAAAGATCAAAGAAGTGGAAGTTGCTCCCTTTCTTTGTGTACTAGGAAACTTGGAAAACCAGAAACAGGTGCATCTTCCAAAATTCGGCTCCCTCTATTATAAGAAAAGCCTCCAAGATTGTGGCAGGTGATTTGGAATGGGTGAGAGAATGTGCCCCAAAAGCACAAAAGATTCGTATTAGACCTATGTTGGATTCTGATACCACTTATCGCTTTTTTGATGGAGCCGAGCAGGCTAGGATTTGTGGTTCAGGCATGATCCTCCGTATAGATGACTCTCACAATTTCAAGATTAGGATGGGTGTTGGTAGTGGCACCAACACTTTTGTTGAAATTTTAGCCTTATGGGGGCTTCTTTGGTTCGCTCGAAGAAGAAATATTCTCCAACTTGTTGTTTATGGAAATTCAAAGGTTTTAATTGAATGGGCCAAAGGCCCCACAAATCTGCAGTCTCTGCGCTTTGAAGGTTGGCTGAAAAGGATTCGGCTCTTAAAGGATGGTTTTCTTTTTGTATCCTTCAGTCATCTGTACAGGGAGTTTAAATCAGACGTGGATAGCCTTTCAAAGCTCGCGTTAGGTGACTGCCCTGGTTTCCTTCACTTTTTTGAATTCAAAAACGACATCTTGATCGTTGAAGGTCACCTTACCTGCTTCTAGTTTTCAGCTCCAGTATTGGATTTGGTTTGTTTGAAAGCTCTTAGGTTTCGATATATTGTATAAATCTATTTTTGTTTTGTTGGTTTTATGCATCATGTTGGGCAGAGCCCTGTAATACTGTTGGACTGTTGGGCGGATTCCATGTCATACTCGTGGATGTCGTATGTTTTTTGTTAAGGGATTCATTACTGTTGACGAATCTTTTAGTTGAGGATGTAAGAGCTTGATGTAATTTTGATTCTCTTGAATAACAAATTACATACTTTATTCAATGGAAAAAAAACATATATACATCTTAAATGAATTTTTTTAATTTGGTTGTGAATAAAGAAAAGTATAATTGAATGGACATTATAAAATTTAATCAACCATCAAAATCAAGCAAAGATAAGATAGTATCTGATTATCTTATGCAATACAGCTCTTTTTTATTTGATAGTCTAATATAATAATAATAATAATATAAATTTTCGTACACATTAAATTTAGTTTAGTAATTATATTTTTTTAATAATTTATGTAATATTTTATATTGGTATTACATTTTACTTAATTATGTTTAAGCATTTAATAACATGTATTGGGCATTACGTACTTCTCCTAACGAGAATTTAGTCCGTAAATTGATTCAATTTACTAGAGATTGGTTAAAATTTTATAATTTGTACACAGCATTAAGTGATATGCACCTAGATAGCAAGTATTATTGTGCATGTGGACAGGTTACACCTGCACTAATATAAAAATATAAGAAAGATATTTCCCTAGAATAATTACATGTTTCAGATTAAAATTCATAATTAATTGTTTTTACTAGAACTTGCGCTATATGGTGAGACGTTAACTTTTAATTTTTTATTTTCTTTTTACTCAAATGACTGAAATACCCCAAAATCCTCACACACCTCCCCATAATCACACCATCCAGAGGGTGGAAACAGTTCCGATTAAAACAAAAAAATGGATGGAAAAAATAATCATATTTTCTAATCAACAATGTCCATGACCATTGTCAAAACAAAAGATACATGTCAAAAGTATCCTAAAATATGCCCAAAATATCTCAAACTTAAATCTTCCAATACATCCTTGAAATCTACCAAAAACATAAGAATAAAGTCCCCATGAAGTTCCCAACAGTTTGGGGACGTTTGTAAGGGTCCCCAATCCTTTTTGGGGGAGCAACAGGTCCTAGGAAACATAGAAAATTTATATATTACATAAAAACTAAAAACAAATACAGCTAAAAGAAATGTTGGAGTAAAAAGCCAGAATATATATACAAAAATGTAAAACCAAAGTGTGTTTTCCCTCCATGTCCTATCAAAGATCTAAGATTTTTTTCACAAATCCATCACATGGTGAAGGAACCCTGCTATGTGGCCATCCACACTTATTCTCATCATCCATAAACAGCTAACAATGGTTCCAGTAAATCAATCAATCTAGTTTTACACATTTGCAATCCTCTTAATCTTCCCTTCTGCAGCCGACTCTCAAAAAATCGGAGACAAAGAGAATGAACAATAATATAGCTGCACTATTGTTCTTTCTTTTGTCTTCTCTTCCTCCTTTGTAGCTTCGTCTATCCTATAAAAATTGTCATATTCTTTCTCTCCTCCTTGTAGCTCGGTATGTCCTATAAAAAAATGCCATATAAGATTCGATGCAGAATGACTTCTGCAACTTTTACTGCCATGATAGTTTGAATTTAAACTCCAAACATTGGAAAGGTTTCAATTGTTGTACGACTCGAACTATTGTGTTGCTATAAGTTTGACTAACCTTTATGTCATTTGATGAAACATTGAAATAAAATCAAAAGACAAAGGCAATCTTGGACAACTACAAAGAACAACAATATTATAAGTGTTGATGTTTGTAGCATCGAGAGGTCTCATCCTCAAGTCGGCCCAGCCCAGAGAAGAATTATGAACATATATTATAGCCCAAAGAAGAATTATGAACATATATTATTTATACTTCAAGTGGACAAGTCAACCCAACAAAAGAGAAAAATTCAACACATGAACAAGTATAAACAAAAAAGGACATATCCTCATTCTTACCAAGAGAAAGTCCACTATACAAAAAGAAGTGTGCGGGAGAGAGAGGAAGACTAATTATGGGGTTGCTATCTTTAGAAAGTTTCTTATTTTGAATTTTTGGTTTATCTTCATCTTGGTTATGTATCTGGATGTACAATGCATCTTGAATTACATCTCTAAAAAAAAGGTCGTTAGGTTTTCTTCCCTTAAATAGAAAAAGGATAGAGTTTCCCATGATAAAAATATGTATCTTTGTTTATGTGCTTTGATTATTTTTTCAATGATATTTGTTTCGACTCCAAATTAAAAAGATTAAAATTATATTGCTATATTAAAACTCCAACATAGTATCAAAAAGCAGTACTGAAAGCAACAATTGCCAAAAACTAGGGCTTACAATTTCAGAGATTTATTCTAGGGCCGATCTCCAGCAATCTGCCCTAGCTAAAAATATGTCTGACAATAGGGCTGAGGTTTGGAGGGATCAGCCGAGTGACGTGGTAATCTGATATAATATTGGCTATCTCAGAGGTGGATGGACGGACACAAGAACTTTGGAGGTGGTCCAAGCCAAAAGGTTGAATCTCAGGTGGAGACAGAACACAACTGCTAAACGGTCTCATGGGAAGTCAGACAACGCACAAGATCATGGAGTAAGGCAGCGTAGCAACAATAAAGCCACAGTCACAAGGAGAGATGAGCTTTTGTACATGAACAAGTCGTCGCGAAGGAGAATGACTATCGTCAGATTGTGAATTTTTGCAGTCGCCTCCAGGAAGGTGTCGTTATGTATTTCCCGAGCCCTCGCGTCCACCACTGAGTAGCTGTAGAGGTGAAGAATCAAATCACAAGCTGAATAAGAAGTCTACCATCACCGTCGAGGAAACACATAGTCGCAGTGAGGTTGTTTGTGCAGATACCATTAAATGGATTGTATCGTTGATCGGATCATCAACCCTCACCCCTTTGCAGCTTCTACAAAGGGCCTTTGGATTTCGAATGCTCCATTGAGGAGCACTACTCTAGATGGAACTGACTACAATCTTTTACTTCTTGACAGTGAAAGCATCAATGCATATGATCAAACTAGCACATACAGTACACAAATATTTTCATTGGGAGTTCTTTCGTCGAGCATGTTTGTGTATAATCAGATGGGAGGATTGATGAAGCTTCTTTGGATAGTTTATCTCTTGTTACCGAGATGACAAAACATATTTGATTTAGAGCTTCAAAGGGTCAAACCACGACAGTAGATATTGGGTGTTGGAGTTTTTAATTACTTCACCGCCCAGATTTGTGACTGCCGCAATTCTGAAAAGTCACAGCACCGCCTCACCGTCTAACAGAAACCAAATTATTAAAATCTGAAGAGTTGTTTTGATGCTACAGAACTGTGCCAGCAAAGCACATCTAATTTATGAAGAGGAAGCGCACTTTTCAAAATCTGTCATACTGTAATCGATTGTAAATCATTTGAACAAAGAAGTTCGTTTCGTATAGCGAAGGGCCAATTAGCACTTAATGGCCGACTTAGTTGAAATCCTATAAATACCTAGCTTGTAATCATGTTTTGTACGCTGAAAATACACAGCAGAGAGTAATAGAGACAGAGTTGAAACTCTGAAAGTTTTCTTTGTAAATTTTATTTTTACTCTATTTTTTAGTTGAAAAACTCAGTTTTATTTGTTATGTTAGTCTGCAGTAACAGCTAAACGAAACAGAGTTTATTTGATGTGAATGTTGTTTATTAATCCAGTAGAATATTTGTGATAAGTTTACGGACGCAGGGGTGATCAGAAAGTGGTTAAATAGTGATTTGTGAGTGAGTTGTGAGTGTGTTGTAGGTGACTATCAACACTCACAGCTAGCTGAAATAGTCGTGTAGAGTGTTGTTAGTTGTAACATCTAGCTGCAATAGTCCTGTAGGAGTTTACTTGAGTTTTATAAGCTCTGTGAGCAAGTCATAGCCAGTTGTAACAGAAAAGTTGTGATAGAGCTGTAAGTGTTCTTTTGAACTATTAGTAATATTTAAAGTGTTGCTAACACTAAGAGCGGCATTTCCCTGCCTTCCCCACAGTGGTACCACAGCGTGGTTAAGTTTTCTTTCTTATCTAAGAGCTTGGTTGAGTTTTCTTGTTCATTGTTTTTGGAATTTAATTGAGATGGCTACTAACAGTAGTGTAGTTCAGCCACAAACTCCTGTGTTGTCTGAAAGAAATTATGATACTTGGTTTATTAAAATAAGAACCATATTGCGTGCTCAGGATCTTTGGGAATTCGTTACGATTGGGTATCAAGAACCAGCCAATCAAGTTGTTGAGTTGGCTCTGTCAAATGTTGAGCGTGTTCTGATGAAGGAAAATCGAAAGAAGGATAATAAAACTCTTGGTCTTATTTAGCAAATCCTGAGTGAATCTATTTTTCTACAGATATCAAGTGTTGAGTCTTCAAATAAATCTTGGGACACTCTTGAAACTTTCTATCAAGGTGTGACCAAGGTAAAGAATGTTAAGTTGCAGAACTTGAGAAGAGATTTTGAGAATCTGAAGATGAAGGACAAAGAGAATGTTGATTGTTTTATGACACAAGTCATGAATGTTGTAAACCAACTACGGCAGTATGGTGAAGACTTCCCAGATCAGCGTGTGATTGAAAAATTGTTGAGATGTTTGCCAAAGAAGTTTGAAGCAGTAGTTGTTCCAATTGAAGAATTTAAAGATATCATTCAAATGCACATTAATGAGCTAACTGATTCTTTGATTGCTCATGAATCAAGAATGAAGAGGTATGATGATACTCCATTAGAAAATGCTTTTAAATCTTAGTTAAATGTTACTAGAGGTAGAGGCAAAGGAAGAGCTAGTAACAGAGGAAGATGAGGACGAAGTGCTGATCATAGTGACAGCAGAAATAATTCTGAATCTGAAGAGAAGTTATAGCAGAGTACTCCTAGCGTAAGGGGGCGTAGCAGCAGAGCAGGACATCCAAGAAATCAAAGGTATGACAGATCTAAAGTTCAATGTTTTTATTGTAAAAAAATTGGGCATTTTGCTAACAAGTGTTGGAACAAGCAAGCAAATGTTAGTAAGTTGTCTACACACAGGATAGAGGAGACTAAAAATGAAGAGCAACCTATGTTTTTGACTAGTAATGTCACCAAGGAAAGTTCAAAAGATGTATGTTTTTTGGACGGCGCATGCAGCAACCACGTGACTGAAAATAAGGAATTATTTTCAAGTCTAGACACCAGCATTCAGTCTGAAGTGAAGTTAGGTAATGACAGTAAGGTAAAAGTTAATGGTAAATGTGTGATTGTTGTGTATGCAAAAAATGGTAAAAGAAGAACTATTCATGATGTTTATTATGTTCCTGGTTTAATGTGTAATTTATTAAGTGTTGGACAATTGCTGGAGAAAGAATACAAAGTGTTCTTTAAGAACAAGGTATGCACTATTTACGATAAATATCCAAGTAAACAGTTGATTGCCAGAGTAGAGATGACAAAGAATAGGATGTTTCTGCTGACTATGAGAAATGATTTGACTAACTCTTTGAATGCTCATAAAACTAAGAGTTTAGATCGATCATGGTTATGGCATTTAAGGTATGGCCATTTACATTTTGGTGGTTTAGAGTTGCTACAAAAGAAGCAGATGGTAAAAGGATTTCCCAGTTTTGAGCAGCCAGCAGGCTCATGTGAGAGTTGCATATGGGGAAAGCATCATAGAGAGAAATTTATTCCTGGAGTCTCATACAGAGAAAAAGCACCATTGGAGCTGGTACACACAGATTTGTGTGGACCAATGCAAACACCTTATTTGACTGGTAATGTTTATTTTATGACCTTTATTGTTGATTACAGTCGAAAAACTTGGTTGTATTTGCTGAAACAGAAATCTCAAGCGTTTGATGTATTTAAAAGTTTTAACGCTATGGCTGAAAAAGAGAGTAACAAATTTATTAAAGTCTTGAGATCAGATAGAGGAGGTGAATATATGTCAAATGAGTTTATGGAATTTTGTAAATATTATGGAATTAAAAGGCAGTTTACTACACGCTACACTCCACAGCAAAACGGTGTAGCAAAAAGGAAGAATAGGACCATCATAAACATGGCTTGAAGTATGATGAAGGAGAGGCATCTTTCAAATGAATATTGGGGATATGTTGTTACTTGTTCGGTATACATTCTGAACAGAATCTCCACAAAGAGCGTGAAGGATCGAGTTTCTCAGCAAGCATGGAGTGGTAAGTGTAGCAGCATATCTCATTTAAGAATTTTTGGTTGTGTGGCTTATGCACATGTACCTGAAGAAATGAGGAGAAAGTTAGATGACAGAAGTCATAAATGTATTTTTGTTGGATATAGTGAAGAATCTAAAGCATACAAACTTTATAATTCCATTCACCAAGAAGTATGTTCTCAGCAGAGATGTGGTGTTTAAGGAAGAAGAAGCATGGGATGGGAGCATTGATAAATTAGTTGGTGAGGAAGTTGTAACACCTCATGCAGAAGATGAAGAAGATGAACAAGGAACACATGGTGAACAGTCAAGTCCACATACACCAGCCAGAACGCCCAGAACTCATGAACATGGTGAACCATCAAGTGTTGGTGGACGGCAAGGAACAGGATCAGAGGTAAGCAATGAATCAAATCCTACATTAGCGTCACTAAGGAATAGAGTTAGAGGTCGGAAGACTACAAGTTTAAGAGAACTATATGATCAAAATGAAGAAGTAGATAAAGTTTCAAATTTTGCATTTATAACATGTGATCCTGTAGATTTTGATGAAGCTATTAAAAAGGATGTTTGGATAAAAGCAATGGATGAAGAAATTGATTCCATAGAAAGAAATAATACTTGGGATCTTGTAGATCTACCTGATCATAAAAATTATATTGGTGTCAAATGTATTTATAAGACTAAGTTAAATGCTGATGGTGATGTTGAAAAGTACAAAGCAAGACTTGTAGCTCAGGGGTTTAGTCAACAACCTGGAATTTATTATAATGAGACCTTTGCACTAGTGGCCACACTTGATATGGTAAGAATGGTATTAGCTATTACTGCTCATAATAAATGGTATGTACATCAAAAGGATGTAATGTCTGCATTTTTAAATGGATCTTTAAAAGAAGAGGTTTATGTGAGACAACCTCCAGGATATGAGGTTGATGGATAAGAAGATAAGGTCTACAGATTGAAGAAAGTGTTGTATGGATTGAAGCAAGCACCCAGAGTTTGGTACAGCAGAATTGATGAATACGTGAATAGTGAAGGATTCAACAAAAGTCCAAGTGAACCAACGTTGTATACAAAGGTAAATCAAGAAGGTAAAATATTGATTGTTTGCTTATATGTGGATGATTTGATATTCACTGGAGATCTTTCTGTAGATGAGTTCAAGAAATCCATGAAAACAGAATTTGAGATGACTCATTTAGGAATGATGAAATATTTCCTTGGTATTGAATTAACTCAATCTGAAGATGGTATTTTTATATGTCAATCTAAGTATGCAAATGATGTATTGAAAAGATTCAGTAACTCCAATTGCAACTGGCACAAAACTCAGTAAAGATGATGATGGGTCAAAAGTTGATCCAACGTTGTATAAGAGACTAGTTGGAAGTCTCATGTTCTTAACTGCAACAAGACCTGATATAATGTTTGCAATAAGTTTGATTTCAAGATTTATGGAATCGCCAAAGAATACCCACTAGCAAGATGAAAAGAGGATTCTAAGATACATTGCTGGAACAACAAATTTTGGTATCCAGTATACATCAAATTCAAATTTTAAGTTGATTGGATATACTGACTATGATTTTGCAGGTTCTATTGATGATAGAAAGAGCACATCTGGATATGTGTTTAGTTTTGGATCGAGATCAATAGCATGGGAATCAAATAAGCAACCCATAGTGACACTATCCTTTGTTGAGGCAGAGTATGTTGATGCAATAGCTGCTGCATGTGAAACTGTATGGATGAGAAGAACTATTTTTGAGTTACAGCATGAACAAAATGAACCAACTCAAATTTTCTGTGACAATAAATCAGCTATTGCACTATCAAGGAATCACGTATTTCATAAAAGAAGTAAGCATATTGATACAATGAAATCAGTGTGGATTTTGCAGATCTGAAAATCAGTTTGCAGACCTATTTACAAAACCATTGGGAAAAGATTTGTTTCAGCGTCGTAGGAAAAACATTGGAGTTTGTAAGCTGATAAATAACAATGAAATCAGTGTGGAATTTTGTAGATCTGAAAATCAGTTTGCAGACCTATTTACAAAACCATTGGGAAAAGATTTGTTTGAGGGTCATAGGAAAAACATTGGAGTTTGTAAGCTGAAACTGAAAGTTAGTATCACAAAATTTTGTTTTTTGAAAGAAGTAACTAAGGGGAAGAATGTTGGAGTTGTTAATTGACTACCGCAATTCGATAAATTCACAGCACCGCCACGTCGCCTCACCGTCTAACAGAAACCAAATTATTAAAATATGAAGAGTTGTTTTGATGCTACAGAACTATGCCAGCAAAGCACATCTAATTTCTGAAGAGGTAACGCAATTTTCAAACTCTATCAGACTGTAACATATTGTAAATCATTTGAACAGAGAAGTTTGTTTTGTATAGTGAAGGGCCAATTAGCACTTAATGGAAGACTTAGTTGAAATCCTATAAATACCTAGCTTGTAATCATGTTTTGTACGCTGAAAATACACAGTAGAGAGTACTAGAGACGAAGTTGAAACTCTGAAAGTTTTCTGTGTAAATTTTATTTTTACTCTATTTCTTAGTTGAAAAACTCAATTTTATTTTTTATGTTAGTCTGCAGTAACAGCTGAACGAAACAAAGTTTATTTGATGTGAATGTTGTTTATTAATCCAGTACAATATTTGTGATAAGTTTACGGACGCAGGGGTGATCAGAAAGTGGTTAAATAGTGAGATGTGAGTGAGTTGTGAGTGAGTTGTGCGTGAGCTGTGAGTGTGTTGTAGGTGACTAACAGCACTCACGGCTAGCTGAAACAGTCATGTAGAGTGTTGTTAGCTGTAACAGCTAGCTGCAACATCATCTAAAGTATACCGTCGACTGTAACAACCAGCTGCAACAGTCCTGTAGAAGTTTACTTGAGTTTTATAAGCTATGTGAGCAAGTCACAGCCGGCTATAACAGAAAATTTGTGACAAAGTTGTAGGTGTTATTTTGAGCTGTTAGTAATATTCAAAGTGTTGCTAAGACTAAGAGCGGCATTCCCCTGCCTTCCCCACATTGGTAAGTTCTCTCCACACTTTGTGTGACTTTTGCAAGATTTTTTTTCTTTGAACATGGCAGAAGATGGTAGGATGATAACCCCACAAGAGTATTTGGAACTAGCCCTGAAACCGATGCCTGGCACTATAAAATATATTGCGGAAAAGAATGAGATTCATGAGTCTACTCGAGCTCTCCTTCTTGAACGATACCGCTTCACTCTAGTACGCCCATTGAATAACGAGAAAGATCTACAGCGACTGGATCAGATTTTTATGGAGAAACTACGCCCTAAATTTCTAGTTGATATGGATGCATTCACAAAGTTTTGTTCTTAAAAGAACAAAACCAAAGCAATTTTGAGCAATAGTCATGACCGGCCTTATACTTGCAGGTGTTATCCCTAAGGTTTGCACTGGAAAAGAAAATAAATACATAAGGTTTTTTTTTCAAGTGGTTGGTTGAAGATTGGACTAAGAAAGTTTTGCATGTAAATAAATTAATATAAAGTATAGGAAAAATTATAAATCAAGGTTGAACTAAGAACTGTAAGTGACAAGATTATAACCATATGACTGATAAGAAATACATAAAAGGAATAACAGAGTTATGTTTCTTTCATTCAACGGTTCATATATAACAACGTTATATAAGTACCTGAAAGGAACAGACAATAAATCACAAGCAGTAAATACAAACTGTGTTTATATTACTAGTTTTGCAATTTAAATCATGCAGTGCATATCATTCTGTAACCCATTCAATAATCAATCATAACATCTAAGAAGGCAAAAAGTTCAGAAGTGTTGTACTATATCTTACAATACAACGAGACCATCCTCTAGCCACCCAAAATTGAACCCATACATCATTACAATTTTACAATATATAGACTTTGATAACAAAAATCTTGACTTTCTTAGCATTCAATGACTGTTCATTTTCCTAAAATTAGACTTCAGAATCAAAGGATGGTTCAATTTTGACCCAAAATATTTCTAGATCCTAATTTAATGGTAATTACTTATCAACATATGAATCAATTCTTTTGAGTTTAATCTCATACACGATGTACTAAATAAAATATTGACGATAATATGGTCAAGCTTAAAACAAACTTAACAAATCTAAAGGTGTAAGACTCCAAAATTGACAACTGCCTCATGGAACTGCTTTTTTCCATAAGAAGATTTTGAGTGTCCACTGTAAACACTTCCTGTAGGTTCAGTCTTCATCTTTCTTGAATTTCCAACGGTCGATTTTGGCTTTGCATTGTGTCCTATAGAACATGCATGCCAAGATCGATCAATATCCTTAGCTTCTCATTGCTCTTTGCAGTCTTTTCCCTTTGTTGTTTACATTCCTCTTTCCAGTATTTTTTCCGACTGAGTAACTTTTCATTGATCTTCAGCTTCTAATCTGCTTTTGTTTCCAATCTTGCTTACCATTTCCAGCAATGACTGATTCTCTTGTTTTAAACATTTGACAAAAAAATTGTATTCCTTTAACCTTTTCTTCAACTTTTGATTTTTCAATTTCAAACTAATCACTTATGTTGCCTTTGAATTAGCGCTTTTAATCTTTTTCAGCGGTGTGAACTGTAATGACTTATTAACAGAATCCCGAGGCCCTAAATTGACTTTTTTCTTTCCTTTCGCCCATTTCCCTTTAATACTAGGCTCAAAAGGAGAGCTTTCAGTCTCTTCAATTTCAAATATTTATGTTGAATTAGTTTCCAGAGGGTGTTTCTTGAACTTCGGGAAGAAGATCGAGAGTAATAAATTCAGAATTAACAAGAAATTCTTCCAAGGTGTGTTTAAATTTCTTTAACTCTTGTAGGCCTGATGAAAAATCTCATGCCAATTATCACAGGATTTATGTGCCCTAATGGACATCTTGGTCAGACTTTTTTGAAAAAAGTAGGGTAAATTCATTGGCGATATACCATCCAAATGTAGCAAAAAACGCATATGGTATAAATGTACAGTTGCATACTTGCCCTCCCCTATTATATATCGATGAACCAACTTCAGCAGGTTGTTATACTCGATCTTAAGTCGCAACCGAGGGATCCCCTTTCTCCAATCTGGACTTTGATGCGTAGCTAGAAGAAAACAGTTACAGTCATGCATGCTTACCCCCTGCATTTTGAACCATCATTCACCTTCCTGAGGTAGCTTGCAAGCAATTGCAATGAACTGCTCTGTGACTAGAAAAGTCAAATATCGGACCATAGTAGTCTTGCCATTAAAACTCTGGGAAAATTCTTAGGCCACTAGTGTGAAATGTCCCTACAATTTTTGGCAGTATCGAAACCATCCTACATGCTTGAACCTTTGGCCAAATTATGGGTAAGCTTCCAACACCTATGATCCCATAGGCTCATATATGATCAGGTTCCCACTACGTTTTGATGCCATGTTGATATGATAAAGGCAAAATGAAATTACACAGAAACTGAGGGTTTTCCCAAGCATAAGCTTTTTCGGATTAAACAGTAATGATAAACCCCTTAAGTGTTAGGCTTATAAGGTAATCATTTCAAGTGTTGGTTTGATTCACATCATGGCTACAACAGATTCAATGGAATAAACCCCTTTACCTATATGATTATCCATTATCCCACGTATCTGAGCAGTAATTGATATAACAAAAAACATACGAGCTAATGAGTGTTCTAACTCATTGTACTAATTCATAAATTTTGCAACGTGTTTTCCAATCTATTTCGCAGCGCAACAGCACAACGATTCTACAGCGCTGGTGCATAACAGTGTTGCAGCATAGCGTGTGAAAACAACTTCACTCTCAACTTACCTACTTTCTCCTTGAATATCTTCAAAATGAATTCCCAGTAACTGCACAACTAGCAGAGTAGCAAACATGCAAACTTGTGCCAGCTTATCATGTTAATGACTTGACTATCAAATTAAAACAGAAATTAATGCAATGGGCATAATTATTCATACTACAAAACCACAGGATAAATTTTGCTTAGTAGAATTTAGGAAACATTTTCAAATGGATTGAAAAATTTAAGGCCTTAAGTTTGTGGAAGTAGACAATCCTAGGTGCAGACCTAGGTACTAACAACAGGGCTTACACAATCATTTTTAGATGCTCTTAATTCAGGAGTTGTGACAACAATTGCAACTTCCTAGAAATTTGACAGCAAGACCAGCCTGTCAAGAGGAGTTGGGACTAGTTTCCCAACAAAACAAATAAATGATAAGTATTTGTCATGTTATGCAAGTTCTATGTATTGATAAAATTGTGCGTTGAACAATAAATTATTAATGAACAGTAGGCTCATGATGTACTTATATTACATTTTTTTCTTTTAGGCGTTTGTATGAGACAAATATTTACTAGTAGTAGGCTCATATAGTGCATGTTATGTATATGGTGTCAATAATACTGCATGGCAACCCATGAACGCCTTAATAGAGCTAGTCTAGGATGAAACATCTTTGTCAACATGCTGAGAGCAATGCACGCTCTCGATAGTATATTCTAATGGAGATGGAGAGTGTTATCTCCTAAATAAATTAGTTTTCACTCAGTGAAACTCGGGAAATTTATATTTGCACAATGATGAGGATTTCAAGATGCATTATGAGATTATATATGTGATTAACAAAGTTTGAATAGTTGGTGCTCTGTTTTTCAAGAAAATTTGAAGGTTAGCTTTCGGTGGCTTAGGCGGACTTTTCGACAGTTTATTAGCCACCAAAAAGCCATCTTTCGACAACTAACAGCTTCGGCTCAGGACCACGTTAACCACCGAAATCCTGTTGATCACGCTTTTTGAAAATGGACTTCCGGTGGCTTAGGCGAACGTACCAGCGGTTCATTAGCCACTGAAAGCCCTGCTTTCGGCAACTAAGACCGAAATTTCGAGGCGCTCCAAGCCATCGAAAGTGGTGTTTTACTATGAAAAGGCATTTTTTTAAAACGGTGATTCTGAGCGACTAGAGAATCCTTTTGCAAAACGCTCGGAGTTTTTTGTTCCTAACAGGTCAAAAAACACTAACCTCTCTCAATTTTCCTACAGGTGTTGCATATTGGGAGAATCGAATCCATCTCTGAGACCTAATTTTTGGATCTCAGAATTTCCTGTTTGACACATGTTTTTGAAATATAGATCCCGGGAAAATTAAAACGAATTCCAAAAAACTGAGAAGTTTTTTCTCACAACAAACCAATATACAAAAACCTCTTTTGGTTTATACACAGGTGTCACGGATTTGAAGGAAAAAATCCATCTCTAAGCCCCAGTTTTCAGCGATTTGACCAAATTTTTAGGGAAAAAGATGACTTGTCAATCCTCCAGGTGGCATTTTCGACCTCATCTATCAATCCATGAAGATTTGCCGCGGATGTTGAAGAGTTCAAATATCAAACCTAGGTCCCAGAGAATTAACCATCTATTAGGGAAAATACATGAACTAGAGGTCTTAGGAGGAAAATCCAAACCCTAACCCTAAAACACATCTTGCACTGGAAACCCTAGCAGAGGCAGCAGCAAGCTTGTAGGATCCGGAGGCAGCCCATGATACTGATGTTATATAGGTTGAAGAAATCTGAGATTGATGAAGGATAACTCCAGGCTCCACAGGATGATAAGAAGTTCAAGGCTGCAGAAGAAAGATTCAAACCTTAGAACACACCTTGCATTGGAAACCCTAGCAAAGGCAGCTATTAGCCTTCAGAATTCGGAGGTAGCCCATGATATTGCTGATATTCCAAATCTTATGCAGGTTGAAAAAGTACCAGAAGGATAGGACTAAAGTGTAAAAGTATGATTTAAAGGCTAAATAAAATTTTGCAGAAAACAAAGCTTTCAGTGGTTTAGGCAAATACAGCAGCTGTTCATTAGACACCAAAAGCAGAGCTTTCGGCAGCTAACAGACCCAGGATTCTGCCTCCTTAACCACCAAAAGCAAAAAAGGGTACAAAAAGATGTTTTGGCACACAGAACCAGTTTTGGCGAGTACAACTACCTCAAGGATGAAATATAAAGCTGAAATTTGTTGGAAAACACCATTGGGAGATGTCTATTCCAGTTTTGAGGATACAACCATAGAGAAAAGGGTCACAAACCCTACCTGTTTTTTACCAATAGTGGCTTATCTATCAGATGACAGGTTAAAGCTATAATTCAGTGCTCACTGTGGTCATCAAAAAGTTCAATGAGTAAACAAGAGTTAGCATTAGATAGACTAGTAGTTAAATTAGGGTTTCTGGCCTAATTTTGCAAAAAACATTAATTTTATCTATTTTTAGTAAAACAAATCCAATTTTTTAGGATCTGAATATTTTTGTAAAGGATATAATGTCTAAAACTTATTTTGAAGAAATGGTTCAACTTCGGGGACCTTTTGACCATTATTATTATCAAGCTTCTCATATTGCTCATGACCTAATATAAGCTCTTTTGCTATCATATGTTCAACTTCCATTTCTTGTTTGTTCTGTGCTATTGCTTGAATGTGTTGTTTAGGTTTATTCATGCTATTTAATTTTTGATAGTTGTCATCCTATCTACATGATGATGATTTGAATTGCAAGTACTTTTCTTGTTATGATTAGCCATTTATATATAATTGTTTTCTGTATGAATCTACCAAGATAATAAGTTATCCATTTCTTCACCATATTATCAAACCTCTAAACAGTGGTAGTTAGAAGCCTTAGCTTTGATTGAGTTTCATGCATGTCTTGAAAGTGTGAGGTCATGTAGGTTACCTGACTTGATCCAGCTAGAAAAACCATAAAAACATTTAAGTTACCAGGCATCCTCGAGCTGCAACCTAGAGGAGTTTCCTAGAGTGATAACAAATTAGCGTCGTTGCCGAGGAGAGGACACTAAAGCTCAGCTTCCCTGGGAGACGACATAGATCCTGCTTTGATGATAGACAAAGTTTTGACACTATTCTGGTTGTAATCATCTATCTGGGGACTCCATTGGAATAAGGTGGCTTCAAGAAGACCAAGTACCAGAGCAAACCCTAAAGGGCTACCAGTAACACCTATTTCAGATCTAGAAGAGATTCTAAGAAGAGTTAGGGCTTCACTAAGACAGACCTCCAAAGTTGCAAGGGGAGCTACATTAGGTATTTCCAGAGGCATTTCTGCTATTATATCAAATAGACCTCCATTTCAATCTTCTTCTGTTGAAGCATCTAGTTCTCAAAAGTTTATAAGTAAATCATAAAATTTTAGGGTTGAGGAATCTTCAAGCACTGTTGCTTGTGAAGATCTCATCACTAGCGACTCCATGAAGGACAAATTCAGTGGTGACTCCACAATATTAAGATGTCAAAAGCATTTGTTTCTCTTTTGGCTCGAAGGTTTGCACCTTTTAACTTCTCTTCAGTTCCTGGTTTCCCACATCCAGTACCTGATATGTCCGAATGGGGAGATTTTCTACCTGTCTTCAAAGAGGAAAAAGAAGACAATCCTGCAGAACACCTCCTCAAGTTTCATGAATGCATGGACCTATTATATTTGCAGCATGAAGATGTTCATGCATTCATTATACGGTGATGCACGTCATTGGTATTTTTCCTTACCTCTTTCCAGCATTTCATCATTGAAGGATTTTCACAAAGCATTCACTGAGAACTGTAAAAGGCACTATTCAGATGAGTTTGTATTTGATAATTGTTGTGAAGAATATAATTTGCATTCTCAGGATGAAAAGGTAAATAGAGAAGAATATCTCCCTCAAGAGCTACCTCATCTCTCTTATGGTCTTCACGATGAGGTACTTTCCCATAAACATAAATTAGAAATGAGTAATAAAGACGCTGAAGGTTCTCCGAATACTATTAGTTCTGATTTCCATAAATCTGAAGAGTTAATCTCTTTAATTATGAACCATGAGGATCAGTTTTCTGTTGGTCAAAAGCTAATAGAAATCAGTAAGAGTTATCCACAGTTTTCAGTTTTACGGACTAGGGGAAACAACAGCAAACAGGAGGAGATAAATTTACAGAGGTCATCAAGTAATAAAGAAGAACAACAAGAAAATTGTTTTTCTCCTTATGTACCTTTCATTTTAAATTTTGATGGAAAGGCTGCTGATGATGAAGAAGAAGATTTTAAGTTTTGTGAGGATTTGTCCACTTTTGGAATTTTTTTTAGTTCTACTTTTGAGCAAAGAGATGATCAGAGACATATGCATGTTGTGGTTAATGATAGCTATGAAGAGTATGCTGCAATAGGGGACACCTCTCATTGTGATCGAGATATTAATGATATTCAGAACGTTAACCATAATATAGATGCTTTTAACTTTGTACTAAATGCATCTGTTGACTTAGGGTGTCAAGAAGATCAGTTTGTCCCCTTTGGAAACCCAAAAGATAATGAGCAGATTGAAGGTACAGCATGTAACAAATTTGGATCTGCAGCAAATACTAAAGGCAACCCTCAGTTTTGTGATTTGCAAACAAAGGAAGAATGCAACAGATATGAAGAGGAAGATGATGATCTGAAAAGTTCAGAACAGCAGGGCATAACTCATCCTTCCCTGACAGAGGTTGAGCTATCTACAATTAACGTGGAGATCACTGAAAGTAACCAGCAGTAGCATTTCATTCAATTGGAACATCAGCATAGAGAGGTATTCCTTTATGGTTTTTATGACCATGTTGCTGACTATCTGGAACTTATAAGCAGCGTAGATATCACAATATTTTTGTCAGATGATAACTGGTTCCGTCACCCTTTGAAACTACATTGTTGCATGCTAGGGTTTCATTTATTTTTTGGGTCAAGATCAAGGATAAGTTCAGCAGAGCAACTTCTGACATGGCTTCATTGGAAGCATGATGTCATGTGATAAGAAGCCTCTACTGATTAGAATTAGGAGTAGGAATAGATAGAAAAATAAGCTCTTAATACGAGCAACTAGGTCACTTTTAGTTGTTTTCATGAATAAGCAAAGCGGGCTACAAGCAGGGTGCAGCGGATCAGTTATAAAAGACAAATGACTCCATGCCCAATGGAACACTAGAAGATAGCTTTCATTATTCTTTTTCAGGAAAGGAATTTTGGTCTGGGGTTCTTGGGACCTCACAAGGAGGTTACCATCCCCGAGTAGGAGCCAGATGTTATCTCCCAAAATAAATTTATTTTCAATAAGTTCACTCATACAATTTATTTTTTGATAGGATGAAGATTTCAGGTCATATTATTAAAGACATTAGGGTGACTAGCAAGGTTGAAATATCTGGTGTTCTTTTTTTTTAAGAAATTTGAAATTTTTAGCTTTCGGTGGCTTAGGCGAACTTTTCAACAGTTCATTAGCCATCGAAAAGGCAACTTTCGGCAACTAACAAAGCAGGCTTTCATGAATAAGCAAAGCAGGCTATAGGCAGATTGCAAGGTATTAGTTAAAAGGACAAATGACTCCATGCCCAATGGAACAGTAGAAGATAGGTTCAAATCTTATTTTTTCAGGAAAGGTATTTTGGTCTGGAGTTCTTGGGACCTCACAAGGAGGTTCCCATCCCCGAGTAGAAGCCAGACGTTATCTCCTAAATAAATTAGTTTTCACTCAGTCAAACTCAGAAAATTTATTTTTGCACAATGATGAGGATTTCAAGATGCATTATGAGATTTTATATGTGATTAACAAAGTTTGAATAGTTGGTGCTCTGTTTTTCAAGAAAATTTGAAAGTTTAGCTTTCGGTGGCTTAGGCGGACTTTTCGACAATTTATTAGCCATCGAAAAGCCATCTTTTGGCAGCTAACAGCTTCGGCTCAGGACAACGTTAACCACCGAAAGCTTGTTGATCATGTTTTTTGAAACTAGAATTTTGGTGGCTTAGGCACGTACCAGCGGTTCATTAGCCACCGAAAGCCTTGCTTTCGGCAGCTAAGACCGAAATGCGCTCCAAGCCACCGAAAGTGGTGTTTTACTATGAAAAGGCATTTTTTTTAAACGATGATTCTGAGCGACTAGAGAATCCTTTTGTAAAACGCTCGGATTTTTTTGTTCCTAACAGGTCAGAGAACAATAACCTCTCTCATTTTTCCTACAGGTGTTGCAGATTGGGAGAATCAAATCCATCTCTGAGACCTAATTTTTGGATCTCAGAATTTCCTGTTTGACACATGTTTTTGAAATACAGCTCCCGGGAAAATTAAAATGAATTCCAAAAAACTGAGAGAGGTTTTTTCTTAAAACAAACCAATCTACAAAAACCTCTTTCAGTTTATACACAGGTGTCACGGATTTGAAGGAAAAAATCCATCTCTAAGCCCCCGTTTTCAGCAATTTGGCCAAATTTTTA
Organism: Pseudotsuga menziesii; assembly: GCA_001517045.1. Lineage (NCBI taxonomy): Eukaryota > Viridiplantae > Streptophyta > Pinopsida > Pinales > Pinaceae > Pseudotsuga > Pseudotsuga menziesii. Next base: position 58,323 of record LPNX010498189.1, read on the forward strand.
GGGCAAAAGATGACTTGTCAGTCCTCCCGGTGGCATTTTCGACCTCATCTATCAGTCCATGAAGATTTGCTGCAGATGTTGAAGAGTTCAAAGATCAAACCTAGGTTCCAGAGAATCAACCAGCTATTAAGGAAAATACATGAACTAGAGGTCTTAGAAGGAAAATCCAAGGAAAATCCTATTAGGGAAAATCTGCCTATAGCCCGCTTTGCTTATTCATGAGCAATATGAGAAGCTTGATAATAATAATGGTCAAAAGGTCCCCGAAGTCGAACCATTTCTTCAAAATAATTCTTAAGCTTTATAGGCTTTACAAAAATATTCAGATCCTGAAAAATTGGATCTGTTTTACTAAAAAAAGATAAAATTAATGTTTTTTGCAAAATTAGGTCAGAAACCCCAATTTAACTACTAGTCTATCTAATGGTAACTCTTGTTTACTCATTGAATTTTTTTATGACCGCAGTGAGCACTGAATTATAGCTTTAACCTGTCATCTAATAGATAAACCACTATTGGTTAAAAAACAGGTAGGGTTTGTGACCCTTTTCTCCATTGTTGTATCCTCAAAACTGGAACAAACCTCTCCCAATGGTGTTTTCCAACAAATTTCAGCTTTATATTTCATCCTTGAGGTAGTTGTACTCGTCAAAACTGGTTCTGCATGCCAAGACATCTTTTTTCACCCTTTTCTACTTTTGGTGGTTAAGGAGATAGAATCCTACGTCTATTAGCTGCTGAAAGCTCTGCTTTCGGTGGCTAATGAACAGTTGTTGCATTCGCCTAAGCCACCGAAAGCTCTGTTTTTTGCAAAATTTTATTTATCCTTTAAATCATACTTTTACACTTCGGATCCTGCAAGCTTGCTGCTACCTCTGCTAGGGTTTCCAGTGCAAGATGTGTTTTAGGGTTAGGGTTTGGATTTTCCTTCTAAGACCTCTAGTTCATGTATTTTCCCTAGTAGCTGGTTGATTCTCTGGGACCTAGGTTTGATCTTTGAACTCTTCAACATCTGCAGCAAATCTTCATGGACTGATAGATGAGGTCAAAAATGCCACCTGGAGGACTCACAAGTCATCTTTTGCCCTAAAAATTTGGCCAAACTGCTGAAAACTGGGGCTTAGAGATGGATTTTGACCTTCAAATCCATAACACCTGTGTATAAACTGAAAGAGGTTTTTGTATATTGGTTTGTTGTGAGAAAACATCTCTCTCAGTTTTTTGGAATTCGTTTTAATTTTCCCGGGATCGGTATTTCAAAAACATGTGTCAAACAGGAAATTCTGAGATCCGAAAATTAAGTCTCAGAGATGGATTCGATTCTCCCATTCTGCAACACCTGTAGGAAAACTGAGAGATGTTATTGTTCTCTAACCTGTTAGGAGCAAAAACCTCCGAGCGTTTTGCAAAAGGATTCTCCAGTCGCTCAGAATCATCGTTTTAAAAAAATGTCTTTTCATAGTAAAATGCCACTTTCGGTGGCTTGGAGCGCCCTGAAATTTCGGTCTTAGTTGTCGAAAGCAGGGCTTTCGGTGGCTAATAAACCGTTGGTACGTTCGCTTAAGCCACCGAAAGTCCATTTTCAAAAAACGTGATCAATAGGCTTTCGGTGGTTAACGTGGTCCTGAGCCGAAGCTGTTAGCTGCCGAAAGATGGCTCTTCGGTGGCTAATAAACTGTCGAAAAGTCCACCCAAGCAACCGAAAGCTAAACGTTCAAATTTTCTTGAAAAACAGAGCACCAACTATTCAAACTTTGTTAATCACATATAAAATCTCATAATGCATCTTGAAATCCTCGTCATTGTGCAAAAATAAATTTTCTGAGTTTGGTTGAGTGAAAACTAATTTATTTAGGAGATAACATCTGGCTCCTACTCGGGGATGTGAACCTCCCTGTGAGGTCCCAAGAACTCCAGACCAAAATGTCTTTCCTTAAAAAATAAGATTTGAACCTATCTTCTACTGTTCCATTGGGCATGGAGTCATTTGTCCTTTATAACTAATACCTTGCAATCTGCCTATAGCCCGCTTTGCTTATTCAGGAAAATCCAAACGCTAACCCTAAAACACATCTTGCACTGGAAACCCTAGCAGAGGCAGCAGCAAGCTTGCAGGATCTGGAGGCAGCCCATGATGCTGATGAAATAAAGGTTGAAGAAATCTGAGATTGATGAAAGATAACTCCAGGCTCTACAGGATGATAAGAATGTCAAGGCTGCAGAAGAAAGATTCAAACCTTAGAACACACCTTGCGTTGGAAACCCTAGCAGAGGCAGCTATTAGCCTTCAGAATCCGGAGGTAGCCCATGATATTGCTGATATTCCAAATCTTATGCAGGTTGAAAAAGTACCAAAAGGATAGGACTAAAGTGTAAAATTATGATTTAAAGGCTAAATAAAATTTTGCAGAAAACAGAGCTTTCGGTGGCTTAGGCGAACACAGCAGCTGTTCATTAGCCATCGAAAGCAAAGCTTTCGACAGCTAACAGACCCAGGATTCTGCCTCCATGACCACCAAAAGCAGAAAAGGGTGTAAAAATATGTTTTGGCACATAGAACTAATTTTGGCGAGTACAACTACCTCAAGGAAGAAATATAAAGCTGAAATTTGTTGGAAAACACCATTGGGAGAGGTTTGTTCCAGTTTTGAGGATACAACCATGGAGAAAAAGGTCACAAACCCTACCTGTTTTTTAACCAATAGTGGCTTATCTATCAGATGACAAGTTAAAGCTATACTTCAGTGCTCACTACGGTCATCAAAAATTTCAATGAGTAAACAAGAGTTAACATTAGATAGACTAGTAATTAAATTGGGGTTTCTTACCTAATTTTGCAAAAAACATTAATTTTATATATTTTTAGTAAAACAGATCCAATTTTTCAGGATCTGAATATTTTTGTAAAGGCTTCCAATTTTTCAGGATCTGAATATTTTTGTAAAGGCTATAAAGCCTAAGACTTATTTTGAAGAAAGGGTTCGACTTTGGGGACCTTTTGACCATTATTATTATCAAGCTTCTCATATTGCTCATGACCTAATATAAACTTTTTTGCTATCATATGTTCAGCTTCTATTTCTTGTCTGTTATGTGCTTATGCTTGAATGTGCTGTTCAAGTTTATTCATGTTACTTGATGTCTGATAGCTGTCATCCTATCTACATGTTGATGATTTAAATTGCAAGTACTTTCCTTGTTATGATTAGCCATTTATATATAACTGTTTTATGTATGAATCTGCCAGGATAATAAGTTCTCCATTTCTTCATCATATTATCAAACCTCTGAACAATGGTAGTTAGAAGCCTTATTTTTTATTGAGTTTCATGTATGTATTGAGATTGTGAGGTCCTGTAGGTTATCTGACTTTATCCAGCTAAAAAAACCATAAAAAACATTTAAGTTACCAAGCATCCGCGAGCTTCAACCTAAAGGAGTTTCCTGGAGTGATAACAGAGGGCATCCAACTAATTGTCGAATGTGTTTGGGATATGGATGGGTGTTGTAGCATTAGGCTATGATGTTAAACCTCCATGAATGCTTACATCTCAAAGTGCACTAAGCATTAAAGATTGATATTGCATTGAAATATGATTTGATTGAATTTCATGGTTATGTAATGTTGGTAACTAATTGACTCAACTTGACTTGTAGGAAAGATTATGTGCTATGACCTACAACAGACTTGTTCCAAGAACAAGTGGTAGTCGTTTAATAAGAGGACAAGTGATGGATGTGAAGATCTCGTTGATATTTATTGTTTGAGAGGGAGCATGATGCTCAAAAGCAAGAGGCTTTTAAGAGCATGGCTCTCAGCTCAGGTACCAGATCAAATAGCAGGATGGCTTCCGTGCTAAGGAAGCAACTACAGTGGATGTGATGCTTGAAGACAGATGTGATGTTTGCATCGTGTAGGTGTTCTCCCAATATTAGCTATGTGACTTGGTTAGGGGTGAATGGCCCGAAGGCAGGGTTGTATCTTCTCCCAAACACCTGTAATGGGATGGGGAGATTGGCCCTTACATGATGAGTAATGTTGATGCTTTGAGTATTCCCTCAGTATTAGCCATGTGACTTGGCTAGAAGTGAATAGCTCTAAGTAGGGCAATGCCTTCTTCTGGACCTCCTATGACAAGGTGGGAAGATTAGTCCTAAGTTGCACACACTATTCTCCTAGAAGTTGAGCATCGAGTATTTCCCGGTATTTGCCAAGAGACTTGGCTTGGGGTGGGTCAAGTGGGACAGTGCCTTCTCTCGAACACTAAGTGGGGTGGAGAGATTAGTCCCTAAGATGACTCAAAACGAGGCAATGCATTCTCTTGGACACCAAGTAGGGTGTAGAGATTAGTCCCTAAATGCTCGGAGTAGGACAATACCTTCTCTCGAACACCCTCTGACAAGGTGGGGAGATTAGTCCCTAGATGCTCATGCACACATCACTTATACAAATGCATGGATTTAACCATGAGACTTGCCTAAGAGACCTTGAAACCATCAACCTGAACCAAGCTTGTAATCAACTTTTCCTTGAGATGATTTGTTGAAGACAAATCATGGCGTGAAGCCTTTGAAGAAACCCAAGATGTGTTCGAGCAATGCGAGCAAGAAGAATACATCCCTCATTGAGAGAAAGTGTTGATGATTGCAGCATCAGTAAGACATTATTTCTGAGGGATGGAGAATGGTGTGACTCTCTTTGAGAGGGAAAGAGAGGAAGTTGGTTGTTCTATATGATCCTCCTCGATGGACTGAGTTGAGTCAATCTATTGTACTTCTCGATGGATTAAATTGTGTTGAAGTCATTGGGTTGAGGCACAGCAACCCTTGGGTTGTAGCCCTTGTGGTTAGGAAACTTATCCGTTGTAGACCATTGTCGTTATGTTGGTTGTAGCCACATGGACAAGAAAACACTTTTCGTATGATGAAGAGATGATCAAGACAAGTCTTGATGCTAGAGAAAATCCAGATGTGTTCTAGCATGATGATACCTCCCTAGCTAAGGAGTATTGATGTTTGTAGCGTCAAGAGGTCTCATCCTCAAGTCGGCCCAAAAAAGAATAATAAACAAATGTTATTTACATTTCAAGTCGACAAGTCTGCCCCAACAAAAAAGGAAAATTCAACACATGAACAAGTATAAATAAAGAGCAAGTATAAATAAAGAGGACGTCTCCTCGTTCTTACTAAGAGAAAGTTCTCTCCACAAAAAGGAAGTGTGCGAGAGTTAATTAATTATGGGGTTGCTATCTTTGGGGAGTTTCTTCTTTTGGTTCTTTGGTTTATCTTCATCTTGGCTATGTATATGAATGTACATTATATCTTGAATTATATCTCTAAATAAAAATTTTATGTGTCTTTGTTTTTGTGCTTTCATTATTCTTTGAACCTTATTTGTTTCCGCTGTAAAGATTAAAATTATATGCTATATCAAAACTCTAACGATTGCTTACCAAACTAAAATAGACAGAACTGGCCACCGATACTATTTGAAACCTTGACTACGCCCGACGTCACTCTCATTCATGGCATTCTGATGGCCAACACGAGCCTAGGACGTTCGGAAGCCTATCCAACCATACTGACATTTGAATTTCCATGGGACATTTCGTAGGTCCATGTGCCACGGGTTTTAAAGAGACAAGATTATCGTGACATTTTCCCAGTGTCACGAGAGCGACAATGAAGCAATTGGACGTTCAGATTTTCACTTGATCGTATCTCCGACAATGTTTGTAATAGTCTGTTTTATCTTTCCAAAATGAAAAATAATTATCGACATATTGAAAGCAACAAAGGCTGACATGTTCCAAACAAGGATCTATATATTATAACCTAGACTAAAATAATTTACAATTAACTATTCAAGATGCCCCCTCATCCTATGTGAATATGCAAGCGTCGAATTAATATAGCTCTCGTGTCCAAAATACCTGTTAAACGGCAACAAAACTTATGATCTGTCAAATGAATATCGGAAGACCTTAAGCCAAACCAATGGATTCATTCCAAAAATGTTTAAAACCACTTTGCAGATGCTAATTAACTGTTGTAAATTAAGTAATTCTAAGCAGATTCACTCCCATTTCTACTTAGATGATCTACGATATTTTGCTTTACACATTTTCAATATAATACTGCAAGTCAAATTTTCAAGAATAAACGAGCAAGAGGTACTGGCATGAAGCTCCAAACTTTTTCCACATCAATGGGAGTCATCATGCCCACTGTCAGAAGCCAAGAAATAATTTCATTTTATTCATAATAATTGATTATTTGTAATCCAATTTATGTATAAATTTCTCTTTGACAGCCTGTGCAAAGTGGTCTCAACTTTAGTTTTGGATACTCCTCTCATAAAAACAATAATTTTGGGTTAATTAATTTTGAGGTTTGTTACCACCTAAGTTGTACTTAGTGGTTTTTTATCAAGTGAGCCTAGTGAACTGGACAAAGATGATTTGTTCGGACTTCAAAAGACCTTCCAAATTGCTTCTGGGAAGTGCTTATTGTATTATATCACATGTTCATACCCCTTTGAGGAGTTGTAATAAATGTTCTAGCATGATAGTGTATGTAAAAGACTAGGTCTCATAGACTGTATTTGTCAATCCGATCAGCCCAAGGTGTTTTTTCCCTGGTTATTATTGGTTGTTGAATAAACGACTTATAATTTCTGAGTTTTTCTCTCAATACCTCCAAAGTTGGGGTGGTCGGCTTGGCATTTAGGCCTATTGAAGTTATTAGAGTCTATGTGTCAATGTATAAATATGCTAGGCATTATGGTTGAGTCATATGAACATGTCTAAGTCCCCCTAGGTTTTAATTTTTTTTATTTTTTTTTATTTTTTCAGTGTTTTTTATTAAAATTTAATTTTTCCAAAACTTAGGCTATTTTTTAATAGTTTAATTGAAAAAATTGATTTTGTAATAAAAGTGGGCTCAATAATCAGTTTCAGTCATGTAGGTGCTCATTTTCAAGTTAAGAGCACCTTGTAAACCCATAGACCCACTTTTTCTTAGTTTTTAGTGATTTTCCATCACTCAAGCCAAAAAGCCCCAAAAAATCAATTATTGATTATTTTAATTAATAAATTGACGAATAATGGAGCGAATCCAAAATCCTAGATCAATGGATTCTCAACCGATTTGATTGAAACCAGTTTAATCGGCACCAGATTAATCAGAGATTGCAATTCCTTGACTGAAGGGGCTAATCAAGACAGATCCAGAGTTGAACTTCAGCCTCCTTTATGGGGAATTGTGCCCTCTCTCTTTCCTCCGCACGTGTGGGCTCTTCTGGCAGCTCTATGGTTGATGATTCAGTCAGCAGGTTGATGTGTCATCTCAATCAGCCCTCCGATTGACAGGTAGAGTCAGTGGAAGCTCAGTTTAGCTTCAGATCAAGCATTGATGGACTCTCCTTCAGCTGCAGTTGTCTATCTCCTTGGGATTTGCGCCCCCCTCTGGGATAGGCTTTCAATTTTTTGTATAAATAAAGCATGGTTGACTCCTTTCCGAGTTAGTTAGAGTTGGATTGAGGAGCTATTGTTGTTTAAATACTGTATAATATCTTTTGCTATTGGAATAAAGTGAAGCTTTGGAGGCCAAAACGATGTAATGCTCTTATGTGTGTGGAATTAACATTGTCTTACAGCTTTTGTTGTTACCGATGTCTCTCTCAATTTCTGCATCTAAAGCTTGTCTGGCTTGAACGATTCAGCTAAATCAATAGGAGTATAGTTGGGCAAGTAAGATTACTTGTTTTTGAATATCTCATAGCATATATGTTTGAAGATTCAGATTATACATGTTTAAATAAGTTTATTTGCATGTAATCCCTCTTTTTTTTCATATATCTCTATCCAGATCTCATAAGGTTTTTGTGCAGGATTGTTTGTTAGTTTTCAGGTAGCAGGGGTTGGAAGAACTGTGGATCTAGCTTGACTCCACTGAGCATCCGACTGTTTTGTGAAGGCATTGTCCCTCGGCATTCCACTAACTAGTCTCTTTTGCAGATCCATTCCGGCAACAAGCGCTCTTCTTTTCCTCTTCCTCCTTCAATCTTTTTAAAATCAGTCCAGTTACTTATTTGCAGCTTTAAAATTGTTTAGATCTATCAATTTCAGGATTCATTTTACATAAATCTTGCTGCCTTAAAGCTCATAAACTAGATCTTGTTCCTAAAGAAATTTTACAAGCATTATAGATCTAGTTTTAGGGAAAATTGTCATTTTTCAAGACTGTGAAAGTAGATCTAAAGCTTGTTGAATGCATGGTTGTTTCCTTAAAATCTAAAAAATTATATTCAGTAATTTAAGTGCTTCATATTGGCTGCCCCAAAAGCAGGCCAAGATCCCAAAGAAAGCTTGCTTTCCTTGGTTCTTTTTCTGTTTCTTAAAAAACTAGTTTTAACTCAGAATTTTTGGGTAAAAAGTGTGTTCATCCAAAAGTACTTTCAAAGTACTTTTGGGCATATTTAACTGTGATAAGCTTGATGGTTTTAGCAGGTATAACAAAAAACAGAAGGAGGTGTTGTTCGGAAAGCATTTTTGGACCATTTGAAACCCCCCAAGGGATCGTCGTCTTCCCAAAATTTCAAAATTTCGCAATTTGTAAACCTTTGGTCTCATTATGTATAAAGACAGAGTGAATTAATTTCAGTTTGTTGATACTGTAATTGCTGCTAATAAAAAGAAAAATCTCTTCAAACAAGCTATTTCGAGCCTATTCACCATCCCCCTAGGGGGATTCGCGTCTGTGTCATTTTTTACATTTTTTCATCTTTTTTCAATCTAATGTAGTTCTAATCTGTAGGGGTAGTATACTTTGACTTATAATCATTGTCATATTCCATATCTGGTGGTTTCAAAGTAATTTTAATACTTACCCCACGAGCCTCCTTTTGAGCCAAAAAGTGAAGAAAAGATCGTGGTACTCTAACTAGAGAATTGTGGTTTGCTTATTTGTTTATGCTTCATCTGCTATCATTAATTGTTTTAATAATCATGATAAAATCAACCCCTCCTTGATTCCCCAATTGAGGTCCACTTGGACCGAAAAAGGTTTCTGGAGGGTTTTCTTTTTAATAAGAACACCTCTTTTAAAATTTGCTAAAAATAACAAAGACTCCAGTGTGTATGCTCTGTACTTGGTTGCAGTTCGTCTGATCAGTAAAGTTGCATCAAAAGCACTTGAGTGACTAGATTAATTAGTCTTCACCTCCCAAATTGACAAACCATCAAGCGAAAATCCAACGCCTCGAACAAACTGTAAGCGATGGCAAAATACCCAAAAGAGTGAAAACAACTGGAAAGTGACCTCGAGGCGTCGATCTCTGTCACACCCTAACGGGTATGTTATAAACAACAGTCTCTGAGACTCCGTTCCAGCCCACAAACACCTTGCGGGTAGCCGTGAAAGTTCACTTTTGGACATACTCCAAGTACATCTCTGGTATATCTGGAGTCCCCTTTTTGCCTAATTTAATTCATTCACATTCCACATTAATTTAAAATCTACCAAGAGACATTTGCAAAACATTATTTCAAGTGCATGCAAGCACATTATTTTCTCTATTGACTCCATTTAAGGCACTAGTGATTTATTTGATCAATTCTTTCGATTATATATATATTGAGTGTCATTATTGTGCATATCTGCTTTAAATCTTGCATCTTGTTATCTTTTGTTCTCGTTGGTTCATTTAAAAACTCTTAAACAACTTAATTAATATAACACCATCACACTAAGTAGTTAGTCTTAGCAATTTAATAGGGTCTACCCCATTTGGCTTCGTTAGGAGTTAGCCTGAACGGAGAAGTCAAGAACAAGGTGACAGCCTTGACTCGAGACTTGCCGCCAAGGACACACTGAGTGGCTTGAAGATTTCTGCCACATAACCCAGGAGTGTGAAAGGGGGCAACAAGGTTAAATAACAACTTAAATGATGATTGTTTTAGAATCAACCTAAGATATGTCAATCACAGAAATTTGTTGAGAATTGTAAAATAGAGTTGTTTATCTATATTAGGATTTGGATCCATATAGTAGCAAAATCTGATAAATCATGATAAAAAAATACTAATATTGTAAAATAGAGTTGTTTATCTGTATTAGGATTTGGATCCATATAGTAGCAAAATCTGATAAATCATGATAAAAAAATACTAATATACTAACTGAATAGGTTCAAATAGTAAAATAATTAAGCAATTATTTTAAAAAGTTTACCAGGAATGAAATAAATGAATCTATGCGCCAAAAGAATCTCAAAGAAACTAAGAATATCACCAGCTTTAATTGTAGGACAGTCAACTAATTGATACCATTCCTTTGCAGTGGAAAGTTGATTCCTCTGTATTACATGAAATATGCCGCTTTATCTTTCCCTAGTCATCATATTATCAAATATTATCATGTACTGATTTCAACAAGATGGTCTCTCCTGATTTATGAAAGGAAAACATAATTTGTAAAGAAATTTTACATTTCCCTTAGAAATTAGCACAGAAACAAGAATATGCCTAAAAAGATCAAATACTTTTTATCTGATATGAGATATAAAAAGGTATTTAATTATTGAAGCATTCTTACTTACATTTCAATTGTTTTCATGTCAACTCTTTATAATGTACATATCATGTTGAAAGAGCAATAAAGCAGCAAAGTCGGCAATGTCCAGCAACCCAGACAAGGATAAATATGTGGACAGAAACAGAATTGAATTACAGTACTCTTTTATACCATGCAATATCAGCACGTTAGTACGTCATTATACAGCACATGGATTGTTGTCAAATAAACAACGATTAGCTCCTTGCTATCAACCATTTGCTTCCTGACTAGAATTTACCCGCTGCTTCTTTACTTTACACAGAACTAGGAGAAAAAGGAATGTCTGATTCGGCATTGATTTCATCTGGAGCTACATAAAGATTCCAACCTTTTTACCCACTTCTTCGCCTATTAAACAAAAGGGGGAAGAAAGCAATATTATTTATCAATTATCTGCTTTACAAGTCATACACATGATAGTAGATACAAAAAAGAGTTAGCACAACAGTGGCCAAGCGAAAATCCAAAGACAGCATATCAATTATCTGAAACCTATTCTACATACAGAACATAGATAAAATTTGACTTTAAGGAAAAAATAAAAACGGCTGCTAATACTCTGCCTCTCGCAATGGAAGCCAAGCATTAGAGCCTTGAACTGAGTCATTTCTGGCCAGATCGGAATTTTGGATTAAACAATGGGATCAAAACTATATAAATAAAAAAATCAATGACAATGAACCGTCTTTATGTGTAACAAAAAGTAATTTGTTATCTTTCAGTTGAGGTTTCCCAATAATTAGCCCAGAAAATTTGTCATATTCATCATTGAACAATTCATAATGGATATCTAGTTGTCAGAAAATATAGCATCGATAATATCATATATTTTTATCAACAGAAATACATTCCCAAATCGATTGGCAGAAAGCTGGGTTGTCAGCAAGAACATAAAGGTTTGTATCAACCTTAACTTGGTGGGTGAGTTCAAGTGGTTGAGAGTTGTGAATGGCAAGCAGGAGGTTTTGGGGTCAAGTCCCCAGGTTGGCTGCCTTTGGGGAGGTTGGCTTCACTCAATGTCTCTGCGAGGTCAACATACAATAGTCTACATGACCCACTTTACACTAGGTACCATCCTTGAAATGACGGGAAGTGCCTGAAGGTTTTCCAAGTGTTACCCCCTATTTTGTCATGGATGTTTACATGTGATTTTTATCACATTCAACAGGTGGTTACAAGTTGATGGACGTATGGATGGCCTACTGTTAATGCTTCCCTTTGTGATGGTATCTTGGACAGTTTTGATAAAGTACTTGTCATTGCACTTGATCACGTAAATTTCCAAGCCCTAGATGAGTGTTGTCCTGTGTTTCTCTATAATTAAATAAATCAAATCTAAACTTATTTAACAATAGAAATAAATATGTAGGAACATGCAACAATCACACATATAGTTGAAATTGAATAGCAGAAGCATAAACACAATACACAAGATTTTTTTCCTTCAAATCAGCTCATATACCTTCAAAAATTTACAAGGACGCCTCAACCTGAGGTTTACAGCCTGCTAAAAAGAAACAATATGCCTACACTAAAATATGAGGAACTCTTAAACCTTGTGTTACCACACAAATTAGCACCCTTATGATATGTCATGAGGGTCAGTGCTAAGATTCACAACTTCTTAGGAGATGCACCCACTGTCACCACACTGCACTCTCCTTACACTTTAGGCCACTACTAAAGGCCAAGGGGGAGTCCCTAATATAGGTGAAATAAGCCTACACAACAAGAATACCTCACAAGCAACCTCTTGACAAAGATCAGTGCCTTATGCAGTCAAAGCAATGAATAAAAGTTTATCAAATACTTCAAGAGGATAAGACTGTTGAAGCCTCAGTGATGTATATGTGGCTGAAAAGAGTGTTTGAGGCTTACAACACACAGAGAAAACCCAGCCAAAGGCTTCAAGCAATCCCATGCAAGTATTGCTTTATCCTCGAGCTGTTTGAGGTAGTGATGTCCCACAGATACTTTTGTAACCTCCGCCGGCTTGTATGGATTTGATCCACAGAGGATCTTTTTCCCAGATTGGAAAACAAGGTAATTGATATAAAGAAAAATAAAACTTAAACCTAACTAGAATAGAGAACCTAATCTGAATCTAAACTACTTTGAAAAGGATGTTGAATTGATTACAGGTTATCTTGAGGTATTCGAAGAACAAGTAATTCACCACATTAACAGAAATGTAAATGAGATGACAAACTTCTCACTCAAATCACAATTGTTTAATAAAAATTAAATAAAAGCAACTCAAGATTAAATCATTCAAGGTAACCTACATGTGCACATGTCAGTTGAAAAACCAACATATAAGCTGTAAAACTTTTACTGTTAAATCACTTGTAGAAATAGATAAATACAGTTAAAGAATAAATTCCTTAAAGCTTTGTCAATGTATTAACCAATAACGAAGAGAAATCTCAGTTATGAGCAAACACATTAATCAATTACAAATAAATCATAGCACCATCTGATCATTCGAAACAAGAAAATTGAGATCTGTCAAAGAAATTCGATCAGATCAAATACAAGAGGTAAGAAACAACAATACTGTATTTATTCAGAATTTTGTAATAAATTACATAAACCTTAGGAAAAACAGAGGTGTTTTTCAGTCTCCTGTACCAATCTTTCTTTCGGGCAGCAATGTTTTCGGAACCCAATTAAATTTGTAAAAATTGATTTGTTGCAGGCTGTGGGAATGTTTTATTGAAATATGAAAATTTTACCTCCTGCAATCCGCATCCCGCAAGTTGCAGGTTGCGAGTTGCGAAAACACTTAAAATTTGAACAATTAAAATTCATAATAATACTTGGGAAGCTTGGAAATTTGCAAGTTTTTTTTTTATTCAAACGAAATGATGAAATAAAAATCTAGAAATTATTTACGAAGAAAATCCAATATTTGAAAACCCTAAACCTAGAAAAATAAAAAACATTTACAATTTAATTCTTGAGAAAATAAATGTTGGAAATAAGTTACGTATATAGTAAAAGAATCACTCCTATAATATAGGAGAGTCAATGAATTCCACAAATAGGTTTCTAACATAATCATTTCCTAAGAATAGAAAACCTAGAAAAGAATAATAATAATTCAAATTAGCTTATTGAAACTAAGACTTATCCACGATCAAACTAATTTCACATTCATGAATGTCGAATTTTAATCCACAAATTTATAAATAATGATAAAACCAAATCTCATTGAAATAAGGGAATTTAGAATTCAAACAAACTAAAACATGTGTTCTTTTAATTTTCATAACATCCAATTGTGTATAAAATTAATATATGGATTTAATGAAATACACAAGTTAAGTTAAGGAAAGTCAAAACATAACCATGAATATTTAAAAGATTTCAATAAGCTTAAACCAAACATTACAAACATTAAACTAATATAAGCAAATAACCCAAAGATCAATATTATTTAAATATTTACATTACAATTCTAGGCATGCAAAAGGGAAAAAAAACTCAATCAAGGCCAAATATCAAACCGATGCAAACACACAAAATCATGAGAGAAGAAATGATAAGATCAATCTGAATCCCAGAGCGAAGGTAATAACCAGCCATTATCTCGAATAATCAGTTTGTGCGGTGAAGACCAAGCTTAGGTGGGGAATGCAAAAGATAGCATGGTAAGCTAACCACCAAGATCATAGAAGAAACTCACATGAATAAAAGAGAAAATATAAGCTAGAGATCAATAAGAAAGGAAACAATCCAAATAATACTAAAGATCTAGAATGCGGGAGAAGAATTGCGGGCATTTATTTCGCAAATATACACACCCTGTCTGCAATCTGCAATCCGGAATTGTGGGTTGCAGGTTGCGGAAACACAACACAATCATAAATCAAATACTTCCCGCAATCCGCAACTTGCGGGTTGCGGGTTACAGGTTGATTGACTGACCCATAAAAATGTTTCCGCATCCCGCATTCCGCATTGCAGAATGTGAGATGCGGAATGAAAAACTCGCAAATAATAAACTTGAAGATCCCATTTTCGGAAAATTAGTCTTTTCCACAACTCACTAAAAACACATAAAAAATGCATAAATCTGAAGAATTTAGCTAACTCAAATCATAGAAACTATGATAAACATTTTGGGGACCCCGAAATGACTTAAGAAATTCAGAAAACTTACCTTACATGTAAAATTGGGGTTCTCATGTTTTATTGAAAACATGGGATCTGTTGTGCCTACAACAAGGACGTAGAATGGATAAATGTTCACAATTATTGCAAATGACTGAAAGCCTTGTTGTTGTTGTAAGAAGACAGACACAAAATATGTACTCAAATATATATATAAACCACTTAGAACTATGTCAAATTACCAAGGAAGGTATCTCTGATGGAGAGAGATAAGAATCTCACCTTGGGGGCAGCAAATGAATGAGTAATACAAATCTGCAAATGACTTACCAGATCTGATTTATACCCTAACCAATCCCATAAATTACAAGAAGGTCAACTTGAACCGCTAGATGAATGCCCGACAGAATAGGGTTGATAATAGACCTTGTTTCTAGTTTGTGAGACCCTCCAAAGATAATTTTGATGGTTGTCCCTATCATATCATATTTGAAAAAAGTACACTAGCATTTGCACATAACCGTAAATATCTCAAATTAGCCACAGGAAGATGACACCCTTCAAGATTGACCATGAAACCAATGAGCACACATCAATTGAACAGATTACATTTTCCAATACTGCAATATTTATGGATTTTATATTTTTAGAGTTTGAGTTTTTTTTTTTTTTACTTTTTTTGTATTTTTTTACTAGTGTAAAACGAATTTTGCAAAATTGAATTGGTGAAGATGAGGGAAATATACCTAGGTCTCATTCCAACTGGCAATGAATAATTGAGGCTAGCATTTCTCCCATGAATCGGCAATTCAATATTTGAATGAATTAGGGCAAGGCTAAAAAACCATAGGTTATGTTAACACTTGACCTAATTAGGGAAAAGCTTAAAAACCATAGGTTATGTTAGCACTTGACCTAATTAAGGCAAACATGATCTGAAATTCCAAACAAGAGAGATTCTTCAAGAGGACTGTCTCACCCAATAAAACTAGACCATCATGCATAAAACCCTAAATTGCTCCTACCTTGGATGCCTCTGGCAGTGCAAGACAAGAGGTTCAAGATCTTATCATAATTGAGAGAAAAAGGAGAAGAGAAAGAGCCTCAAAAACTTTTCACCATGGAATGGCCTTGAAAGATTGTAAAAATAACTTCAAACATCAAGATTTGTCCTGTTGCCGCCTTTCACACACCTGGGTCACGTGGCAGAAATCTTCAAGCCACTCGGTGTGTCCTTGGGGGCAAGTCTTGAGTCAAGGTTGTCACCTTGTTCTTGACTCCTTCGTTTAGGCTCAACTCTTAACGAAGCCAAGGGGGGTAGACCCTATTAAGTTACTAAGGATAACTACTTAGTATGATGATGTTAAATTGAAAGAGTTACTTAGGAGTTTGAAATTTAACTATAGACAATCAAAGATGACAAGATGAACACACGAAAGCACAATGCTGAGACACAATATATATAAAGCAAAAAAATAACCAGTGCCTTAGAATGGAGTCAAAAATAAGATCAATGTACTTGCATGTGCTTGGAGTGAATGTTTTGCAATTGCCTCTTAGTACGTTTTAAGTTAAATTTGAGGTGTGAGTTGATTAAAATTAGCCGAAGGGGTGGACTCCAGATATACCCGTGAGTACTTGGAGTATGTCCAAAACTAAACCTTCACGGCTACCCGCAAGGAATATGCGGGCTAAATGGAGTCTCTGGGGCTATTGTTCATAACGCACCCATTAGGGTGTGACAGAGATCGTCACCTCGAGGTCACTTTTCAAAAGTTCCCGCTTCCTTTGGGTATTTTGCCACCGTGATGGTTTGATCTAGGTGTTGGATTTTCACCTGTTGGTTTGTTAATTTGGGAGAGTGAGTCCTAATTATACTAGTCACTCAAGTGCTTTTGATACAGCTTGACTGATCGGACGAACCGTAGCCAAGTGCAGAGCATACACACCGGAGTCTTGTCAATTTTAGTAAATTTTAAACTGGGTGTTCTTGTTTAAAAGAAAACCCTCCAGGAACCTCTTTCGATCCAAGTGGATCTCAATCGGGGAATCGAGGAGGGGTTAATTTTATAGTAGCTGAATAAACAAATGATGAAAAGGAAAACACAGATACACAATTCCTGTTTTCTAATTACTACCTACCACACAATCTATTTCCCCTTTCGGGTCAATCGGAAAGTCATGGGGTAAGTATTAAGATTACTTTGAAATATCAAATATGGAATATGAAATTAATAATGAAATAAAGTATACTACCCTGCAGATTAGATCAATACTAGTTTGAAAAGAAATGAGAAAAAAGCAACAAAAATGACACCAACGCAAATCCCCCCACGAGGGATGGGGAATGGGCTCGAAAGAGCCTATTCAAAAAAAATATTTTTATTAACAGTGGTTACAATATCAGAGAACTGATATAATTCCTCTTGATCCTTATATGGAATGAAATCAAGAGCTTACAAAGTGCAAAAATTAAAGGTTTTAGTCAAATGGGAGACCCCTAGGGGGATTTGAACGCTCCTGAGGCCACCTTCGAACAGCAGCTTCCTTTTTTTTCTGTCAAACCTGCTAAAAACCAGCAAGCCTATCAGACTGAAATATGCCCAAAAGCACTCTGAAAGTACCTTTGGGTCAGCTCACTTTTAACCAATAAAGGTAAGCTGAAAACTAGTTAAAAGGGGAAAACAGGAACCAAGGAAAGCAGGCTTTCCTTGGGATCTTGGCTTGCCTTTTGGGCAGCCAATGAGATTGGCACTTTTAATGCAGAATGTGAAATTTTAACGTACAGCAAACAGAAATCAAATGCATGCAAGCTACGAATTTTCTTTAAAATTACATGCAAAAAAGGACGATTTCCCTAAAGCTAGATCTAGAAAGCTTATTAAACCTTTTAAGAGCAAGATCTAGACTATGGGCTTTGAGAGGATAGATCTATGTTGAAATTACTTTTAAGATGATAGATCTAAACAAAATCAAAGCTATGAACAAAGTAACCGGGTAAAAGAGTTGATCTTGAGGGAGGAAGAGGAGGAGAGAAATGCTGGTTTCCTTGAAAATCCACAGTGGAGCTTTCAGGTGGAGTGTCGAGGGACTATTGCCTTTGGAAGGTTTTGGAGAGAGTGAAAAAGCAAACTAGATCAGCATCCTCTCCAATGTAGGAACCTGCAGCTCAGCTGAAATCTAGAAACTTGCCGAAAAACTTGTGAGATCCGATTAGTACATACACAGAGATTCAAAATAACACGCATATAAGCTTATAGGACATGTTGAATCTAGATCTCTAAACATGCATCAAAGGAAAGAGATGGCCAATAAACTTATTGAAAAGCACATTTCCTATCAAGATTATAATAAGCTTATTATCAATCTTAACAACAGATCTACAAGCAATTAGCAAATCATGAACACAGATACAGGTTACCTCAGTAAAATAATGGCAATCATCATCCACACATTCAATGGCACAACACCGTCTTGCCTCCAAAGCTTCTCTTTATTTCAAATGAACAATAACAACAATACAATAGCAGCAGCACCTCAATCCCAGTTCTAACTAGCTTGGAAGAGTCTTTTGTGCTTGGATATATACAAAAACCAGGAGATCCAGCCCAGGGGGGGGCAAATCCCAAGGAGATAAACCAAATATGCTGATGGAGAGTCCATCAATGCCTGATCTGTGTTTAACTGAGCCAGATCTAAGTCTCACTGAGTGCAATTGTCAATCGCAGAGCTGATCTGACTGACACCTCAACCTGTTGACTGAAGCATCCACCAAAACTCATCCAGATGAGCCAAAACGTGTTGAGGAGAGAGGGAGGGCGAAATTCCCCATAAAGGATGCTGAAGATCAACTCTAGATCTGATTTGATCACCTCCTTCAGTCCAGGATCTGTCAGATCCAGTCAATCTGGTTCAGATCTGACTGATTTCAATCAAATCGGTTGAGAATCCACTGATCTATGATTTTGTATTTGCTCTATTATTCATCAATTTATTAATTAAAATAAATCAATAATTGATTTTTTGGGGCTTTCTGACCTGAGCAATGGAAAATCACTCAAAACTAGGAAATAGTGGGTCCATGGGTTTACATAGTGCTCTTAGCTTGAAAATGAGCACCTACATGACTGAAACTGATTAGTTGGCCTACTTTTATTACAAAATCAATTTTTCTAATTAAACTATTAAAAAATAGCCTAAGTTTTGGAAAAAATAAATTTTAATAAAAAACACTAGAAAAAAATAAAAAATTGAAAAATTGAAAAAACCTAGGGGGACTTAGACATGTTCATATGACTCGACCATGATGTCTAGCATGTTTATACATTGACACATAGACTCTAATAACCTCAATAAGCCTAAATGCCAAGCCGACCACCCCAACTTGGGAGGTATGGAGTGAAAAACTCAGAAATTATCAGTCGTTTTATTCAACAACCAATAATAATCAAGGGAAAAAACACCCTGGGCTGATCGGATTGACAAATAAAGTCTAAGAGACCGAGTCTTTTACAGACACTATCATGCTAGAACATTTATTACAATTCCCCCATGGGGTATGAACATGTGATATAGTACAACAAGCACTTCCCAGAAGTACTTCCAAAGGTCTTCTGAAGTCCGAACAAGTTATCTTTGTCCGGTTCACCAGGCTCACTTGATAGAAAACCACTAAGTACGACTTAGGTGGTAACATGTCCCTTAGAAACCCTAAAAATGCCAAGAAAAGAGGTGTGCACCACTTAATTGCTCATATATACAAGTAGAAATAAAAATTCAGTCATATTTGATCCCATGATCTTGGTTATAAATGAGGAGGAGATGCCTTATTTATAAGAGAAAAGGCTCACTTTATCCCTCCTCTAGACCGACCTACTTTTGAGTTTGAAATGATATTTTAGGGTGTGTCACCCACAAACCGAGGACTATACCTCATAAAACATAAAATAATAATAAAATTTAATGACATGCTTCAACATGATGAAGAGTTGAGCTTGGAAGGAGGATGGCGTGCCCCATCTAACCCCAACATTTGTCTTTTTTCCTCAACGCCCTCCTTAGGTTGGTACAGCCTCAAAAAGCTTGCTTTTAAGGTAGACAACTTGCTCATTTTTACCAAGACGACCAAGACGAAGGACTGATATAACAAAATAAGGTCCAAGAGAGAATAAATTAGGTGTGATAGAGCGGACGTTACAACCCTTACAAGCGCAATCACCTCTACAAAACATAAAACCATAAGTGTGGCTAAGGGCTCTTAAGCCATGTGTCTTAATGGATTCAACACAAGGTGCACCAGATACCTACCCAGGGCATAAATGCCCGACATGATGAGGAGTTACCGCCCATCATGGGGTAGTCAATAGAGCCAAGAGACCAACACTCCTTGAAATGAGGACCAAGAGGACCTACCATGACCTGAGCAAAGATCTTGAGCATTGCTAGACCAACACTTTTACGTAAAGAAGCCCCAACTTGGCCTTTTACAATGGAAAAAAGACCCATCTCTTTGGCACATCTGGTATGGTGCGCTGCAGAGAATCTGGGGCGTAACAATTGGCTCCAACTGCAAAACATGTGCTTCTCCTAGGAGTGCATGAAAACCTCTTGAATCTTCTAGTACCTGTAGACCTACACACTTCAAACAACAAAACATGTCAAATGCATAGAAGGCAAACATATACATCCTACCTTGCTCAAATCAAAATATCAAATATATGAAAACTAACAACAAATGCAATGCATGGGAAAGCTGTTGAAATACTGAGAGGGGGGTGAATCAGTATTTGTACTATTTAAAATTTTAATCAAAAGCAGGTTGTTGATCACCAATCACAACACATCATCAATCTGTATAAAAATAACAAGATGCACAGTACACAATAGTTTTTGACGTGGAAACCCAAGTTCAAGGGGTAAAACCACGGAAACCTTTTAGAAATAGTTTTCCAGAAATAACTGGAAGGAAGGAACAACCCCCTTATTATAGACTTCAATTTTCCAGCTTCAACTGGAAGGAGGCTACGACCTGAAGGAAGCTACCACTCCCTAGTTTTCTGGCTTCAAACGGAAGGAGGCTACGACTTCCTTTCCTTGCCCTATCCTGCCACCCTGATAAGAAAAAGATTGCCAAACCTGAGGACCTGTCAAATACCAAACTCTGAATCTGCGGCGGATATCACTGCCAAATACTGCTCATGTACCTCTCATCATACACAATTACTGAACAAGTGGTTCTTCTCTTCTTTTACAAGACATGCATCATCATACATCATCATCATCGGTATGCATCATCATCATCATCATCAAATGAACATCATAGTGCATGTACATCACCGAGTATGGGAGAATATCAAAGCATCTTCATCATCACATCATAGTGTGTATAGAAGTACAACAACATCATAGTGTGTGCATCATCATGTAGCATTGGAGAACATCATCATCATTAATATATCACTGTATGTATTACATACTGTTCACACTCATACTATTGTGCATACATTGTAAATACTGTTCAAGCTCACACATACACTTGTACATACTGTTGCATTACTGTTTGTACACAACTCTTCATACACACCTCTACACTTTACTATACAACTATGTACATACTTATACCATACTCATGTACATGTATTGTACACTCACACACTGTTCAGTTCACTCATCTATCTTATATATACTTGCACACTAATTCATACCAATATATTCATTTATTGTATCTACATACCTTGTGTGGATGACTTGAAAAAGAACCTTTGAACTCCAACAAGACTTGTCCAAAATCTTGATGAACTGATGACTGTAGAATAGCCTTAGGGAAATCGGATCTATTATTGTTTATTCTTCAAACATTTGCTTGCTATCCTTTCTGTTGATTTCACAAACTAGCGAAAACAAATCTCTTACTGTTCCATAACTCGGGACTGTTAAAAGATGTTTCCAGACATGAACCTCGGTTCTAAAAGAAAGCAGCAGTGGTTCTTAAACTCGGGAGCAGGTAATGAAACCGAAAAAAAAAAAACTTCTGCGGTAACCTCGGATAAGGAAGAAAAAAAAACTTGCCGCGTTCCAACATGTGTTGGTGACAAAAACTTATGTGGAGAAATTTTGTATCTGCTACTGCATGAGGAAACACGAATTATAACTCCAATAAAATATCTTTTATGTCTGGGAGGAAAACTCGGTCCTCCTACCCTTTTTGCTGCTGCCAAAAAATCACGATGAGACCTCTGTGCCACTGCTCCTTAAACACCCTGTCACCACCTAAGTTGTACTTAGTGGTTTTTATCAAGTGAGCCTGGTGAACCAGACAAAGATGATTTGTTCGGACTTCAGAAGACCTTCAGTCTTGCTTCTGGGAAGCTTTGTTGTACTATATCACATGTTCATACCCCTTGTGTGAGTTGTAATAAAATGTTCTAACATGATAGTGTCTGTCAAAAGACTCGGTCTCCTAGACCTCATTTGTCAATCCGATCAACGCAGGGTGTTTTTTCCTTTGGTTATTATCAATTGTTGAATAAACGACTGATAATTTCTTATTTTTTCACTCCATACCTCCAAAGTTGGGGTGGTCGGCTTGGCATTTGGGCCTAGTGAGGTTATTAGAGTCTGTGTGTCAATGTATAAACATGCTAGGCATTATTGTCGAGTCATATGAACATGTCTAAGTCCCCCTAGGTTTTAAATTTTTTTAATTTTTTCAGTGTTTTTTATTAAAATTTAATTTTTCCAAAAACTTAGGCTATTTTTTAATAGTTTAATTGGAAAATTTGGTTTTGTAATAAAAGTGGGCTCAGAAGTCAGATTCAGTCATGAAGGTGCTCATTTTCAAGCTAAGAGCACCCAGTAAACCTGTAGACCCACTATTTCCAAGTTTTGAGTGATTTTTCATCACTCAAGTCAAAAAGCCCCAAAAAATCAATTATTGATTATTTTAATTAATAAATTAATGAATAATGGAGCAAATCCAAAATCCTAGCTCAATGGATTCTCTACCGATTTGATTGAAATCAGTCTCATCGACACCAGATTAACCAGAGATTGCAATTCCTTGACTAAAGGGGGTGATCAAGGCAGATCTAGAGTTGAACTTCAGCCTCCTTTATGGGGAATTGCGCCCTCTGTCTCTCCTCCACACGTGTGGGCTCTTCTGGGATCTCTGTGGTTGATGATTCACTCAACAGGTCGATGTGTCAGCTCAATCAACCCCTCGATTGACATTCAAACTCAGTAGAAGCTCAGTTCAGCTTCAGATCAGGCATTGATGGACTCTCCTTCAGCTGCAATGGTCTATCTCCTTGGGATTTGCGTCCCCTCTGGGCTGGGGTTTCAATTTTGTGTATAAATAAAGCATGGTTGCCTCCTTTCCAGGTTAGAAAGAGTTGGATTGAGGAGCTATTGCTGTTGTAATACTATGTAATATATTTTGCTATTGGAATAAAGTGAAGCTTTGGAGGCAAGATGGTGTCATGTCATTGTATGTGTGGATGAGCATTGCCATGTTTTACTGAGGTAACATGTATCTATGTTCATAATTTGTTGATTGTTTGTGGATTCATTGCTAAGATTGATAATAAGTTTATTATAATCTTGATAGAAAAGGAGTTTGTTAATAAGTTTATTGGCCATCTCTTTCCCTTTTGATGCATTTTGAGAGATCTAGATTCAGCATGTTTTATAAATTTATATGCATGTTATTTTGAAATCTCTATGTATGTATTAACCGGATCTCACAAGTATTTTGGCAAGTCTTTGGATTCAGTTGGAGGTTCCTAGCTTGGAGAGGATGCTGATCTAGTTTGCTTCTTCACTCTCTCCAAAACCATTCAAAGGCATACTCCCTCGACATTCCAGCGGAAAGCTCCACAGTTGATCTTCAAGGCTTCCAACAGCAAATGCTCTTCTTTTCCTCTTCCTCCTTCAAATTTTTCTAAAATCAGTCCTGTTATTTGTTTGCAGCTTTAAAATTGTTTAGATCTATCAATTTCAGAGTTTATTTTACATAGATCTTGCTGCCTTAAAGCTCATAAACTAGATCTCATTCCTAAAAGAAAATTTACAAGCATTCTAGATCTAGTTTTCGGGAAAATTGTCATTTTTCAAGGCTATGAAAGTAGATCTAAAGCTTGTTGAATGCATGGTTGTTTCCTTAGAATCTAAAAAGCTATATTCAGCAATTTAAGTGCTTCATATTGGCTGCCCCCAAAGCAGGCCAAGATCCCAAGGAAAGCTTGCTTTCCTTGGTTCCTTTTCCACTTCTTTCAAAACTAGTTTTAACTTAGAATTTTTGGGCAAAAAGTTTGTTCATCCAAAAGTACTTTCAAAGTACTTTTGGGCATATTTAATTGTGATAAGCTTGCTGGTTTTTAGCAGGTGTAACAAAAAAGAGGAGGAGGCACTGCCCGGAAAGCATTTTTGGACCATTCGAAATCCCCCAGGGGGTCTCCGTCTTCCCAAAATTTCAAATTTTTGCAATTTGTAAACCTTTAGTCTCATTCCATATAAAGACCAAGTGGATTAATTTAAGTTTGTTGATATTGTAATTACTACTAATAAAAAGAAAAATCTTTACGAATAGGCTCTTTCGAGCCTATTCACCATCCCCCCTAGGGGGATTCCCGTCCGTGTCATTTTTTACTTTTTTTTCATCTTTTTTCAATCTAGTGTAGTGCTAATCTGCAGGATTATATACTTTGATAATATTTCGCACTATTCTATATTTTCAATTCAAAAGTAATCATACTACTTATTACCCCACGACTTCCCGAGTGACCCGCAAGGGGAAACAGATACGTGGTAGAACTAATTAGAAAACCAGTGTCGTGTATCTTTGATTCCATTTTCATTGTTGTTTTCATGCAAGCAATAAAATGAACCCCTCCTTAATTCCCCGATTGAGGTCCACTTGGACCGAAAGAGGTTCCTGGAGGGTTTTGTTTTTAATAAAAACACCTCTTTTAAAATTTTCTAAAATTGACAAGACTCCAGTGTGTATGCTCTGCACTTGGCTACGGTTCGTCCGATCAGTCAAGCTGCATCAAAAGCACTTGAGTGACTAGATTAATTAGTCTTCACCTCCCAAATTGACAAACCATCAGGCGAAAATCCAATGCCTCGAACAAACTGTAAGCGGTGGCAAAATACCCAAATGAGTGGGAACAACAGGAAAGTGACCTCGAGGCGCCGATATCTGTCACACCCTGACAGGTGTGTTATGAACAATAGTCTCCGAGACTTCGTTCCAGCCCACAAACACCTTGCGAGTAGCCATGAAAGTTCACTTTTGGACATACTCCAAGTACCCCTCGAGTATATCTGGAGTCCCCTTTTCGCCTAATTTAATTCATTCACATTCCACATTAATTTAAAATCTACCAAGAGACATTTGCAAAACATTCTTTCAAGCGCATCCAAGCACATTATTTTCTCTATTGACTCCATTTAAGGCACTGGTGATTTATTTGATCAATTCTTTCGATTATATATATATTGAGTGTCATTGCTGTGCTTATCTGCTTTAAATCTTGCATCTTGTTATCTTTTGTTTCCACTGATTAATTTCAAAAAACTCCTAAACAACTTAATCAATATAACACCATCACACTAAGTAATTAGCCTTAGTAATTTAATAGGGTCTACCCCCCTTGGCTTCGTTAGGAGTTAGCCTAAACGGAGGAGTCAAGAACAAGGTGACAACCTTGACTCGAGACTTGCCCCCAAGGACACACCGAGTGGCTTGAAGATTTATGCCACGTAACCCAGGTGTGTGAAAGGCGGCAACACTTTTTGGCGTCGTTGCCGGGGATAAATCTTTTTATTCCCGGAGTACGATTTTTTTTTTCTTCCTTCTTGTTTTTGCTTTGTTTGATGAATGCTTAGAGTAGATCTTTAATTTTCATCTGGCAACTCCACTAACTTTTTTCAGTTTTTATTTTTACAAAGAAAAGCAAAAAATAATTTTTGTGAAAAGATTTATAAATGTTTATTTTTCTTTTTCACATGGCGACTCCATTGAAGGGATAAAGCCCTGCTTTCTCATAATTTTGTTGAGACTTGTTGTGTGTAGATGAGCTCATACGACATAGTAAAACTTTAAATGCTCATTATTTGGCTGCTCCGGTTCAGTGCAAAATACATGGTTGATATATGCTATTGATAAGCCGTTATGGATGATGAAGATTATGGTGCTCTAATTTCTAGTGTATATCCAGCCATCGATTTCTCAGGCATCCCAGGCTTTCCTAACTATGAACCATATCTCTAGGATGAAAGATATTCCCAGGCTCCAACTTTTTATGGAGATGGTGATTCAATTGTCTGTCACATCATATTTGCTTTTGCATTTGTGACAAAACTCAACATACTTCATAGGGATAATATGATGCGAATCTTTGCTCATTCTTTGAAAAATAAGGCTTGGACATGGTTTTGTGGTCTTCCTGATAAATGCATTACCTCCCATGAAGACTTATGTGCTATGTTTTTTAAGAGGTGGCATGATGGTGAAGGAGATATGATGACGGTTGTAGAAAGGACCCTCACCTACCTAAATGAGCTAAAGGAGCCCATGACTTCCATTATAGATGAGGACACTCAGGATGATCCTATTGAAGAGCTTTACAAGGAGCCCATGATTGAACACATTGTTGAAGACCCTCCTCATGTCACCATAAGATGAAAACATTGAAGATTTGAGGTATTCTCAAGTTTTTTGCAATGCTAATATTTTTCTAGAAAGCCCTCTAGAGGAACCCACTGAGCAACACATCCCAAGTGATCCCACTGAATATAAAATTTTTCTTGATTGAAGATAATATTGAAGATCCTCTTCATGATATCATAACAGAAGCCTATAAAGAAACTTATGATAAGATCAGTATGGTGTGTGATGACACTAGACCTTGTTCTCCACATGTTGATGAAGGTTTGGAAGGTTTATTTCCTTGTAACATTTTTGAAGCCAGATCTTCTAAAGAAGATTGTTATGAATGCAAGGAAGACATGGATAGGCAAGAGCATGATGCCATGGATGAAGAGTCCCCTACATATGACATGGATGGGAGTGATGACTATTGGAATTTCATAGATAATCCAACTTGTGAAAATCTTATTAAGAAACCCATCCATGGTATGTCCAGCAAGGGGAGTGTCTATTCAAAAATTTGTGGAAGTCCAATCTACGATACGTCCATAGAGGGGAGCACGGATCTGGATGCCTAGGAAAATCCTAGTATGGAAGAGGAGCATTCGGAATCTTCACATGATCATTCAGAGTCATATCATGCAGAGCCGCACAAAGGTATCAGTAATGAAGACATTGAGAAGCAGTGTTGTGAAAAGTCAGATGTGATGCAGTCAATGGAATATCACTCTCAGCCATCTTTTTCACATATAGAGGTTCCTTATGATTTGGAGCTACTTGGGGCTTGTGCAATGAGTTATCATTTGATAAGCCCCGATGATCAGTATGATGATGTAGTCAGTCTGCCTCATCTTGCCGATTGGTATATCAGTCCTATCCATTCATGGATAGAAGCAGCCTGCATGAGCACATACCAATTTGGGAAGAATTTTTATGACATTATTCATGCCTATGATTTCCCATCCAGCCGGCCCATTCAAGGTCATCACGTAGGTTTGCATTTTCTGAATAAAAAAATTTCTGGTAACCAAAGACAAGGAAAAAAAAAATTATGTTAATAAAATGCTTAGGTGGTTACATTGGATTTCTGATTACACTTAACCCTTTTTATATCATGCTTAGAGTAGGAAAATAAGCTCCTTGAAAAAGAGCATTTACTTTACGTCACACTAAGTAATTAGCCTTAGTAATTTAATAGGGTCTACCCCCCTTGGCTTCGTTAGGAGTTGGCCTGAACGGAGGAGTCAAGAACAAGGCGACAGCCTTGACTCGAGACTTGCCCCCAAGGACACACCGAGTGGCTTGAAGATTTCTGCCACGTAACCCAGGTGTGTGAAAGGCAGCAACACACCTGAGAGACTCAATTCAATTTACTGTTGCTAAAAAAATGTCCTTCCTACGCTGGTAATTCGGATTTGTCATACCACTTCTTCTTCACTATTCCGTCCACCAAAAAATTAGCGAAATTCTTGAGTACCAAAAGTCACATTCTTGGGATGTATTAAATGATGGTAGTTGACGTGTATAAATAGACGTTGAGGTAAGGCATGAGGGTTTAAAATAAGCTTTATTTTAAAACAATGGTTACCTTGGGCCGACTTGTGAGAGGTAATATTTAAATAAAATGTATTAATAATGTTTTTAGAAGATTTTAATTTAATTTAGAAATTATTCTATGGGGTCGTCTTCATAAAAAGGTTGTTGAGTTTATTAAGTTTTAATTATTATTATAACTTTAACTATGTAGCTTCCCATTAAAATATTTAGCCTTTATTACTTGATTTATTTAATACTTATTTTTTTTTATTAAAAAGGTTTTAATTCTTTAAGTATTAGTTTTAAGTAATTAATTAAAATAAATTTTAATTAAAAAATAAAGGGGGTTAATCTTAATAAATGAAAGTTTAGCGTAAGCTTTTAAGTAATTTATTAAGTCAGTAAATGATGTTTTAGCACTTTAATTTAATGTTATTTTAATTATCTTTTACTACTTATTAATTGTTGCAAGTTTTTATTAGTGTTTTAAGGGCAAGGTATGTAGATTAGAATGTAGGCTTAAGGGTAAGGGTTTTAGGGTAGTTTGTTAGGTCAATAGAGTTACCATAAGTGAAGACACATAACCATCAAGGTGTGGGGTGCCTAGGCTTCTCCTAGGGTACCATGAGACAACTGGGGAACAATAAGACAACTTAGGGGTACTTAAACATTCTACAGGGTGTACAAGGCTTTTGGCAATGTCCCAAGGGCTCCAAGGGCTTCAGACTTGTGCTTGGACAAGGTCAAAAGGTCTCCTTTGACATTGACTGACTTCTAACCCTCGGCGACTCCTTAAGGGGCACCAAGACACATCAACACACACTTGTTGGCATCAATGACAATTTAGTCAACAAAAGCAAATGACACATCAAAATGCTTATGCAAGAGATTATGCAACCTAACTACCTACTAAACAAATCAAGTAAAATCATACCACCAATGAAGCTACCTTAGCACATCATTCATGCTAGGGCTTCTTCCCTTGTCTTCAATAATAATCCAAAAGAAAATCATTTCAATGGTAAGCTGAGTAGATGGCATTACCTTCATTCGGATGGGGCTGGAACAAGGGACGAGAAACGAACCCAAATGCCTTTAAATTCCTCCCAAAAGAAAGGATCCCTTTCGGAAGCCCCCTCTAGCCAAGCTTGGACAAGGCTTAAGTACGGACTGCATTCAAATTATGTTTGTTGCTGCAAATAATTTTTGAAACCTACAAGAAACCCTGAAAGATATAGCAAGAAAAAAGACCTCAAACCTGCCCTAGGAGAGGGCAAAATTTGTCGCTTAAACCTTGCAATAAAACCAACTTCTTGTTGTCCAAAACCTGCATTTATCCCTGAGAAACATGACTGAGAATTATGGTTGAGATCCACCCTAGGAGAGGATAAACCTGGTTGTTCAACAATTACAGTAGAAATCTCCATATGTAACCCTATATCATCATCAATGGTGAGCAAGCATGCCAAAACCAAATCATGAGAGATCTCATCAAATATCGTTTTTTTAAGGTCTTAAAAATTTACATATCCCTCATTAAAAAAGTCATGTATGTGTTCTCAAACAAATTTCCAATCTTCATCATTGTGTCCATGGCAACCATTTTCAATATCAAAAAGAGCCTCTAACCTATCATCCTCAAAAGATTCATCATCACAAGCAAAGGAAAGGAAGACTCACCAAACCTTCATTATGAGGGGAACAAGGAGAAGCATCAACTATGTCTTCAACCACCTTTTCAATGGGGAATGGTTCTTACATAGCTTCTTCATTTTGTTCTAGATTTGCACAAGGAACAGATTTTGGACATCTTTGGCAGAACATGTGTGGTCCAAAACCTCAAGTACAACACTCTCGGCCCTTGAAGAATTATAGATGGGAGGGCTAAGAAAGCTACAATAATCATCGTCTTTTTCAACATGCAAAGTAATCCTGCCATTTTCTTGCAAAAGCCCCAAGACACCATAGGAATCTTTAAAACAATAGTAAGGAAAACCTATGTTGCACTGGCCTCGAGGACGAGGGACACAGGGACAAGTTCCCTGGACGGCCAGAGTGCATCCCCGATTTTTCAGGGGATGGCATGCTAGGGACAGAAATTATATAAATATATATTGAAATAAAATTTATAACTATTTATGAAATTCAAATTACAAAAGGAAATATATAATAGTTTACTGCTAATAATCATATTTTTTGTAGAAAACATATTGGTTATGATGTGTTTCTTCCCTTAGGTGACCCCAGTTTATGTTTTCAGCCCTTCCCTTTGCTGACCACAATTCATGTTTGCAGCCTGTAGGAAAGTTTGAAAGGAAATTGACATGTAATTGAAATACTAGGTGTTTCACAGGATTGAATCTGGTTTCCCCTGTTTCTTATTATAGGGCAAATAAAATACAAATACAGCAAATAATTGTTGTGTACATAAAATTCCAAGTCTATCCAACCTGACAGTAAGAAAATCAGCTTCCTTTCCCTTTCTTAGTATAAGCTTAAGCTTTCATGTAAACTTTATCAAAAAAAACTTTAAAATTTAAATTTAAATGTTAAGAGTTATGAAACAGAAAAGTCTAAAGATGATTAAGTCCTTAAAATTTGAAATTCATATGCAAAAGGAAGAGTTTAGATAAGCATGGATGATAGTCCAAAATGGCAAAAAGCCCAAAATAAAACATAGTCACTAGTGCCATATGTCGAATGAAAAAACGCTAAAATGCATCAATACAACAAAAAAGGAAGTCTAACTCAATGCCATAGTAGCATGAATGTTGAAGCTACTCGTAAATTTTGATCCTTTGCATGAAGCCTATCCAAAAATGCTTGAGCCTCACTTTCTTCATTCTTATCATCATCAATTCCTTGCAACTGCAACTCCATGTCCTCTAATGGTACATTAACCAATCCTATATGGAGGGATGGCCCATCATCATCATCAATTTGAGAAGCATCCTCAAGATATACATCCCACTATGTTGCCAGTCCCTGACTACTACAGTGTCTTCCTTGTAAAAGGCAAAGACTACTATGCACATAAACTAGTTTTCTGCTCTTAGAAGTAAGCATGTTCCTCTTAATAGTGTGGATAAAACTAAATGTGGACCAGTTCCTTTCTACAGCTGAGGAACTAGCAACCTAAGATAGTAAACGCATAGCAAGAGTATGGATATTTGGAGCCTCGTCCCCATACATCCTCCACCATCCACTAGGACTTCTTTGTGCCATACCAAACAAATCTACCTTGGCAACTTTAGAGAAAGTGGGGTCCATTAAGCAATGCAAAATCAAGAAATTGTTCTCGAATTATGGTTGCTTGCTCTTGTGTATATATCTTTTCTATGGCATCGATAAAACCTTGTTTCACCTCAAGGGTCATTTATTGGTGCAACTCTGCCTTCCCTCTCCACATACCACTTCGGATTAAGTGCATAAGCGCCCATATGAAGAGGTGTGTTCATCTTGTTCCACCTGTTTTCTATCAACTTTTGGAGTTCATTAAATAACTCCTAAGAGGTGTCCCTCTCACAAATGATGGACTTGATCTTCTCAATCATGCTATGAATTGATTCATATATTTCCCCAAGACAAGGGGAACTTGAATCTGCATACTTGATTAGCTCCACTAATGGAGACATGAAAGAGACAATGTATCTCACATCAGCCCACCTGATCATCATTCAACATCTGTCTTACCTTCTTACCCTAGTCTGTTTTGGATTCCCCCCATGTAGACCACTCAAAGCTAATAACAATGGCCTTTAGGGCATGTTGCACCTCTATCATATGGCTAAGAAGAATAAAGTAGGTGGCTTACCTTGTGTTTGTTGGTTTCAAGAAGTCCTTTTCTGCATAAATCATGTAAATAGCTAGACAAATATGGTGGTTACATATGATCATTTGTGCATCTCTGAGTTATCCAAGAAATTTTACCAATGTTGTTAAGTGCATTATTTAAAGCATGCACATAAGGAGTCCAAAATAGATGCTTGTACCTACTTTGAATCATCAACGTTGCAGACCTACAAACTGGTGCAACATCTGTGATAACTTGAACTATATTTGTCGGACCAATGTCCTCAATTGCATCCTTTAATACCTCATATTTATAGGCAATATCCTTCATCTTTCTAGTACAATCAATTGCCTTCAAGAAATATGGACCGCTTGAAGTGGTGATAATGATGTTCGACAAAGGCCTTTGTTGAATATTTGTCCAACCATCCATGACAATTGAACACCCATATTCAACCCATGATTTCAAAGCCCTTCCATCACCCCTTGCATCTTTGAGACCCCTTATCTAACAATGGTGTCCTAATTTTATTGAAACCAAGGGGTTGAAATGATAAGCCAGCATCAATAACTTCTTAAAGTTAGTGCAGCTGCGAAACCCATTCTCAGGGAGGATGGTACCCTAGTCAGTTAACTAGGGCAGAGTAAGACGCTAGAAGGTACCCTAGGGCCCTTAGTAGTCTCCTGGGGTTCTTGGTCTGGGACCAAGCAGGTTGATGCCATGGCAAAATCTCTAACATATGGTTAGGGCCCCTATATGTCTCTAGGGTATTCTGGTATGGGACTAGACAGTTTCTTGGACACGATGTCCAAGCAGATCCTGCAGGTTGAGACAGAGACTTCCTAATCTAGGACCAAGAAGATTCTTGGTCTGGGACCAAGCGGTTCCTGCAAGAGCATTCCTGGTCAAGTAACCAGGTGAATATTGGTTAAGTTGACCAAGATGATGATGTGTGATGTCCTCTCTCCTAATCGGTTATTGCTAGGTTGTTTCTCAAGGGATTGGCCACCCCTTGATGATGTCACTAGCAACTAACCCTTTGGAGCAGTATTGAGGACCAGACGATCACATCATCCAGTTTGGATCTCCTCCTTATACAGTGGTGATAAAAATATATGGAACACATGAAACAATGTACCTTGAGAGAGAGAAAAGATTAAGTCCTTGGTCTTGTTGGTCCTCTGGGTAAAAGGGGTTGTTTATCCACCTTTATGGTACACCTTGGTCTTATCAATATGAGGGTTGCTTTATCTTCTTATTGTGACCCCCTTTGCTTGACTTATGGTCCTTTACCCTCTACTTGATCCTAGCACTCTTATTGTGTGTACCTTTAGTATGATGACTTTTATTTTATGGTTTATTTTGTAAGACCATTGGACAATTGGTACTCTATCCTAAGTCAACTTTTATTTTATGGTTTTTATTTTGTAAGACAATTGGACCATTGGTACCGTATCCTAAACCAACTTTTATTTTATGGTTTTATTTTTGTAAGACCATTGGACCATTGGTACCCTATCCTAAGTCAACTTTTATTTTATGGTTTTATTTTTGTAAGACCATTGGACCATTGGTACCCTGTCCTAAGTCAACTTTTATTTTATGGTTTTTTTATTTTTGGACCTTTTAATTTTATAGTTTTTTTATTTTTTGGACTTTTTAATTTTATGGTTTTTATTTTTTGGACCTTTTAATTTTTTAATCAAATCTGCACCCCCTATGTTCATACAACGCCTTAGGAGATCCAAATAAAACATTTCCCTACTCAGACACATCATCCTGTGAAGCAAAACTGCATCAGAAAGGTAAAATGAGCCTAATCATTTCTGCAAGTGCCCGAAATTGAAAATAAACTATCTCATTAGACTCGAAGAGTCCAAATCCATATAGGGTGTATACTCATACTCCTCTCAGATCTCTACCTGATCATCAACCATATCCAATAGATAATATAACCATCTGTAAATGATCAGATACCAATAATATAACTCAGACTATCATCCATCTGCTGCAAGTGTTATAAGGCTAAGACATGCTCTATAGCTCATTTAAGCAACAATCACAACAAGTAGCAGTCATTTCACTGGCAGTACATCAACAAATACATATATAAGGCTTTATTTATTATTACTCAGACTAGACTTTCAGGACTATACTCACTTCATAGTTGTAGTCAATTTGCTAGTGCCGGGTGAAGGATGAAATTTACAAGGCTAGGGAAAAGGATGACTTCCTACTTAAAATCATGACACTTTGGATATGGAAAGGAAAAACTCACTAAAACCAATGTCGAACAAACAACAACACAAGGAATGACAGTGCCTCACAAATGGTTGTTGTTTAGAGAGTGCTTATTCAACTTAGGCATCATGACTACATCATGTTGAAAAGTTACCAAGGAAGTGTTGTTCACCTTGTGTTGCCTTGGGGTGGACAAAAACACTTTAAAAGGTGACCCCTAGTCATTTAAATTAATAAAGTGAGAAGTACTTTATATTTTTTAAAGTCACTTTATTAAAAGTTAAGTCATGGTTTATCCTAAGTTCATATTTAATGATAAAGTCAAGTGAGTGATTAATTAGAAGGGTCTTCACTTTATTAAATGACATGAGGTGCATTAAATGTCATTTATTATTTATTTAATGAGCATTTATTGTGAACCCTCAATCTAATCTAATCTAGACCATTGGATTGAAAGAGGAAGTTACCATGAACAAAAAAGGCTTGGGGAGAGGCAAACCGTATTTTTTTTTCACTTTCACAAGAGAGATTTTTGAGAAAGGAGAGAGCAAGAAGAAGGAGAGGGCAAGGGTTTGAAGTGATTTCATTTCCAGAGAAAGAGAAGGAGAGAGAAGGAGAATTCTGCAGGTTTCAGAGGCACAAAAACCAAGGAAGAATCATTCTTTTATTTCAGCAATGCAAACAGGATGTTTTCCAGGGCAGAATTTGCAGTTTTGATGGCAGATTTTTTCAGCACGTTTTTCGAGGTAATTTCTAAGAAGAAAAAAATCGAGAAAAAAATTATGTCCGTACAGTCGTACGGAACTGGTCGTACGACACGTTTTTCGAGGCAGACTGTGTGCAGAATTTTTGTTGGGCTGTCTTTTTTGGCACGTGGTTCGAGAAGAATAAATTCTGAAATTTCAGCAGGCCATTCAGGGATTGATTGTCACGTTTACCAAGGCATTTGGTGAAGATAAGTACTGTTGTATTTTTATTTAAAGTTTGCCTGAAAGAATAAAAACATCTCTCTCAAGAATAGGCTTTCCCTTAGGGGTTTTCCCTAGACCATTTTTTGGTCAAAAATCTGAGTCTATAAAAATTTCAAGAGTGGCTGATTTAATTTTCTGCATTTAAAAATTTGGCTGTTAGAAATTTTCTGAGTTTATAAAGTTGAAAGAATCTCAAGTGTTTCTAAGTTTTCAGTGAAAATTTTTAATTTTTAAATGTACATGCATATTGGGGTTAGGCATTAAACCATATGCAGTGATCTGAACTTGAAACCAGGTTGGGGTTTAAAAATTTTCACATCAAGTTAGATCCAGGTTCATTAAGATCATCAATTTTATTTCCATGGCCTTTTTGGCCTATATGACCCGTTTGGGACTTCACCAGTGCTTAAAAGCACAGCTAATCGCAACTTTCATCCAAGACATATTTATATTTATAAGGTCAGCAATATTTGGATATAGCATATTTTAACCATTGCTTTTTGGACCCTTTCTTATACCCTTCAAGGGGTATTTTAGCATTTCACTGCTCTTGCCCTTTTTCACATATGTTAAGAAACACAGTTTTAGCATTTTCATTTTCCATGCGTGCATATATAATATTTCCAATACAGGTAGTACAAGAGCTTTCATTTTTAGCCAACAACATCTCAAGTGACCAGGGGGAGTTCTGCACAGTGCCAAACATCGAGACAACCGACCAGAATGATTTAGGCATACAATCCAACTCACCAAAGGCAAGTTCTGTCACCAACTCAGAGCCGAGACACAATATAAACAGGGAGGCTTGTCCAACAAAGGTTCTAGCGGGGAAAAACGTCCTCCATACCATAAG
The DNA here is from genome assembly GCA_001517045.1 of Pseudotsuga menziesii. Classification (NCBI taxonomy): domain Eukaryota; kingdom Viridiplantae; phylum Streptophyta; class Pinopsida; order Pinales; family Pinaceae; genus Pseudotsuga; species Pseudotsuga menziesii. The sequence goes on from LPNX010498189.1 coordinate 94,100, forward strand.
TCAAGAAGTCAATCGGGTTGAAAACTAAACTGGAAGGTAATGGATGGGTGGAGACAATGAATGATGAAGCCAACACTAGCAAGCCAAAACAATGGTGGGAATGACTTCCTCTATTCTCCCTAAGCAGGGTAAAAACCAATGAGTATAGATCAGGAACTTCAAAGTCAGAGTAGGGACATCAATACATAAATACAAATACATCCAAGTCCACATAATTATGACCGCCAGATCAAGACACTACATGTCAATACATGTCACAAAGATGAGTATAAGAGTAATGATAACCGTAACACAATATAATAAAAGCTGAGCCATAATCATGCATATAATCCATCTGAACAATCATTTGTCTAATGAGAAAGTACTGATATAAATCTGGGCATCAATAACTGCTCTGTAATGACTAAATGGCTACATCGGTCCTCAGATCTTAGTGTTTTGAGACTCAATCCTGACTTGGGAGAGTACAATAGTCCACCAATACAATAATGATCCGTCAAAACTGCTCATCTCAGCATCTCATATGTAAGAGATCTGGCTAAAAAATGTATTGTGTCTGAAAAATAGAATATGGTAGCCTAGCTACCATATATGTGCTAACATCTACTTCACTGGAGAAGTGTGTCTAGTCAATGGAGAATGTCTCGCCATAATCTACTTCCTCTTTCTGAGTGAAACCACGAACCTTGCTTTGTATTTCTTGATGCTACCATCTGCTACATGCTTGAGTTTGTAGATCCACATGGAAGATACTACGAAGTTCCCTAGGGTCTCGAAACCGCATCCTAGACATCATTCTCCATGATCAATTGGTACTCTTTGATCATATCCTGCTTCCATTCTTTCTTCTTGGTTGCTTCTTCATAGCTACAAGGATATGTATCAATGATGTTGCACATTAGTGCCACATCACTAGAGTGCATCTGAGGCCTCTTACTTTCTCTGGAAGTCCCATATATAGCACCATACTTTTCTTCATCTATAGGTCTTTGTGGCTAGGTTATATCATGATTCTTTTGAAGCTCTTTCTTCCGTCATGGTGTCTTTGTCCCTGGGAGCTTCAGGTTCTACTTCATTTTGTTGGAGTGAATCTTCTTTGAGTGTTATGGTTGAATCGTCGTCATTTGTTCTTTAGAACAGGTTTCATCCTTCTTGTAGGAGATTGTACACGGTCTTTCCTACAAGTCAAATTCAATTGCATGATTAGAACCATTTCACATTTTTCAAACATATTAATAATGACAAGTTCTTATGCACAAAGACATATGTAACACATTCATGTAACTATCTTAGCCAATGCAACATTTATCCATATCCCGTATGTTAGTGCCAGAAATTGTTCCCAGACTACAAAAGAACAAGCCAACACAATCTCAATAATCTCAATAAAATAAAATAGGATTTTTAGGGTTTTCAAGGTTTTTTGGTTAAGCAGTTTGAAGACAAGAGGGCATACATTCATAAAACCAAAGTAAACACTAAATCATGAGCATTGAATAGCTGAGATGCATAACATATAAACCATAATCCAACAGAAAACACAATACTGAATTTCACCCACAGATGGCAAGCATTCCAAGCATAAAAACATTAAACAAGTAATGAATTTACCAGCTGAGTAACTAAAACAAGTTATAAATGAAACCAGAAAATAAACTGAAGGGCATATAGAGCATATATTTCATAATTCAGTTTTCAAAATACACATAAGAGTCTTTACTTAGCTCATAAACAAGTCTGATGACCTCCCCTTGTCAGCAAAAAATCGAACCATTTGTCTTCTTTGAGACTTACATTTATACTATTCTCCAAAATTGGTTAATTAACTGAACCCTAACTGTTTTTTAGTCTACCCATCGAATAGTTTTATCTAAATAATATTTACAAAAATAAAGTAACTTTCAAACCTAACTAATAACTGATTATCTTAACTAACTTTACAGATCCTTAGCTGCTTCAGCTAGTAAGGCAATCCCTTCCAAGGCTTGAGCTTTTCTTCTTGCCTTCAATTGAGCTGTCTCCATATCTGCAATCTTCCTTGTTAGCTCTTCACTATGCTGTTGCAGGTCCTGGATGGTTTGCTTCGACTCTGTAAACTGTCTTTCTGTTTGCCTTTTCCTTTTTAGTGCTTCTCTTGAAACTGTAATTAACTCCTGATACTGACTGTTTACTTCCTCCAAATCCTCTCTGAGCTTTCTGTTTGCAATGACTAAGCCATCATTAGTTTCTTGCATGTACTCAACCTGATAATTATATTGCTTTATACTTCTTTGTAAATTCTCTCGTTCTGAATCAATACACCTGTCTCCTGTTGATATTTGCAGCCCCTCAGGTATCCATGGGATCTTTAATTTTTTATAAATCTCCTCATCCTCTTCCACGAGTTCTAAAGAAGTTACACGAAACTTTGGAAATTCTTTATTTTCAGCATTGCATGGAGCTTCCTCTCCAACTGTCTGCTTCTTCTCTGAACAAGAAATCTTTGCCTCATTTAGTTGTTGTTCTTGTATCATTTGCTTTCGAATTTCTAAAAATATATTAAAGATCTTGGTATCAGTCATGGCAGATTTTCTTTTTGATTCTTTTGGCCTTTCATCCAATTTATCTTCAGAAGATGAATCCTCTATTACTGTCACTCTTTCTTTGGTCAATTTAGGATTCAACAACTTTTTCATGTTCAGTCTAAGTTTATTCTTAGGTCTGGTTTTAGGTCTCCAAACAGCAGCAATCTCCCCCAACATCTTGATAGTCTTACATTGATGAGTAATTGAAGCAAACTCAGCAACTTTTATTTTCTTTCTTTTTTATAGTGCTACCTCATCACAATGGCTGTGAAGCTTTCGATCCGCAGAAACCCTAGTTGCATTAGTGACTGGAATTTTATCATCATCATCAAATAAGCATTTCTCATCTTCTAATAAAACTGTGATAGAGCTTTGTTTTTGCACTTCAATACCTTCTTTTTCATCTAGAATTTTCTTTGTAGGTACAACATCTTCAACAAGCTCGGCTTCCTTAATTTCTGACTGTAAATTCTTATTTTCATTGTCATTAAGTTGTTGTTCAAATTCAGAGTTTTTATTTTCATGGCTTGAAGCTTCTTCTAGTTTAACCTTTTCTTCATTCTTGACTGCTACCTTTTTCCTAAGCTTCTTAGTCAAAGCTTGACCTTTGTCTACTTGTCTTTTTTGTGACTGTTCCTCTTGATCAGTTTTGAAACTTGACTAGAAGATGAAATGATCCCAAGTCTTCCCCCTATTCTGCAAGACAGTGCTTATGATAAGCTTGATGAGTCCATGATGGAAAACAGACTGCTTTATATGATTTTGGTGCTCTCTAACTCTGCATGACATCTTTTGTAGACTTTTCAGGAAGAAGAAAGGTAAGTTCATTTTGGACTCATCACTAAGATGCTGAAGAAACCTAAAGTGATATTTGAAAACGAAAGCATATCTACCCTCACAGGTAACATAACTCTGCAAGACTTTAATGGGCTCAATCCAATCAGGTTTAAAGTTATGGATTGGAACACCTTTTCCCCAATCTGCAATCACACCAGGAAGCAACTACTTTTGAGCATTGAAGGTGAATGGAACCTTTTTAAACCATAACTCTCCCTCGTCCTGGATCCCTGTTGCCTCAGCTATCAATTCCTTAGTCAATTTGAACTTTAAGGTGTTAAAAGACACTATGTCTCTGTCTAGGCATTGAGCAAATCTATAAGACACCTCTGCATGATATCCTTCAATTTTCTTAAAGAATGTTAACCATCTTGCATCTAAAAATAACTGTGCACATTGTGGAAAATTCTTCACCCAACTTAGGTCAAAGGGCTCTGCCCTGTTTGTTTTTCCACTCTTTTTCATATTTACTATGGTTAAACAGCTTATGTCAATATACCACAGTCTAAATGTCTTCAAATCTCAACAAACTGACCTAAAATACAGTTCAAGAAACTCCAACAAGCTCTGCTCTGAATTCTACTGTTCAAATGATGAATACTTTGAATGTATTGGTGAATAATTCATCATCTATCATGGATTGCTTCTTAAAACTAATATTCAGCCTTCGAATTTGTTATTAATTGTTTTTTCAGAAAAAGCCCCAAATTCAAAAAACCCTAACAAAGGCACGCGGGCTACTTGTTAAGATGATCAATTCGGGTGTTGAATATAGTTATTTCAGTAGTCAAGTGTCGAATTGCATGCTCCACCTGTCTTTGACTACTTAGACCACGCCAACCTGTCGATGCTGAGAAGCCCTAATTTCTCGTTCAGTTTTAAAATCCTGATTCCTGCGCACTGATTTCTCTCCACGATCTTCACTTACCTTTCGTGTCCTTCAGATAAAACATAATCTCAAAAGCTTTGTTTCATTATGCTCTACTGTCATCATTATACCTGCTCAGCATGAAAGCCGCCACAATTTCGCCTCTATGATGGCATTCCACCTGCTTTACTGATTAAACTGTCAAAGACACGTATCAAATGCATCATACAATGTGATTGACACCTTAGGTATGAGAATCCCGAAGAAATTTGACCAAAAAATGATGATTTTAGCTCGTGCGATTTTCTTGTAGTGCTCTTGTGTAACTTTTTCTAGCTTGCGCTACAGGAATCCCTATTTTATGATTTTTTAACCAAAACTCCAAAAAAAATGTTGTTTTTTGGTAAATAACTTTAAGTAAGTTCTTATGATATTTCTTTAGAACCTTGCAGAAATATATAGATCCTATAAGCCCATAAAAACCATGAAATTAATTAAGTAAAGCAAAAATTAAAAAGAAAACCTGTTAAATCAACTATAAACATAAGGCTAAAATTAAGATATTTTAAAAGAAACCAAGGTCAAAACTTTAAAACAATAAGAAAAATCATATTTTTAAGATGAGCAAATGGTTCAAAAATCGAAAACAAAAAAAGGCTATAACACCGTATACATACGGTAACTTTCTAGATGCCTTCCATCTCTACCAGATCATTATTACAAGTGTGCACTACTCCCAATATGTCAACAAAGAGGTTTCATTCTAGATAAGTAGCAATGGAATGTTGTACAGCACCATAGGCTACTTACACATGACATGCAAGTTAGTAGTATATTGTTCATAAATGCAAACACTCAAACATGCATAATACATTTCCTAAATCTAGGAACACAACTGAGCAATATCTTTTAAGTAAGTAGATATACAAGAAATGACAATTAAGCACGTCTCTTTGGTTGTTTGGTAGACTCCCTCTTGGTCCTTGTGTCCTTGCAAGAATTGTTGGAGTCTCTAACAGTGTGCTTTACTCCATTGTCATATTCTGAGAACCTATGTTTGTCTTGCTTATGCTGAGCAAGCCTTTTATACCATAGATCACATGGACTGTGTACTGGTTCTGAATATGAGTGTCACTTCTTCATTCACAACTGCATCCCTTCTTATCCAAATACTGAGATGGATAAGAGGTTCTTCTTTATCATGGGTTGAATCCTCTTGGATTAAAGTACATATTCCTCATCACTTGAGGAATCTTCTTTTGTTCTTTTCCTTTCTAGTTCATCCTCTTCAGCAATGTGAGCATGATGTATTTTCTTGTTGTCTTCTTGTTGGAGGAATCTTTGTTTCTGGGACAATTTCTAGAGTAGTGTTCCTCTCATCACATGCGTAACATCTGACACTGGATAAATCTCTTATGGGTCTGCTTTGTCTTCTGTGATGATGGTCCTCCCTCTTATTGTGATTTCTCTAAGTGTGAACTATAAAAGCTTGATCATCATTTGTTCCCATCTTTTCTTCTCTTGTTATTAGGTGAGCTTCTTCTTGAGCGCAGTCTTCCCATAGTCTATTGAAATTGATCAGCTTCTTCCTAGCACATATTCCTTGAATGAATGAGTCCCATGATCTTGGGAGACCATTCAAAGTGGTCATAACGATCTCTCCTTCTACCTTTTCTTCAACTGCTTCAAGTTGTTCCTTGCTTTGAAAGACCCTTGTGAAGTAGGATTGCATGGTCTCTGAGTTTAGGATCTTCACATTCTTGAGTTGGTTTCTTAATGTCATCTTCTGATTGATGTTCTTCCCTTCGAATAAGTTCATCAAAGCATCAAACATCTCCTTAGGTGTCTTCAAAGAAGGAAAAGAAAAGCTTTCATTCATTAAACCAACCCTTGTCCATGTTTTGCAAATAGTAGTAGTCTCTCAAAACATTTCTTAACTCGTTTTTTCATTCTTATATGCAGATTTTTAGGACAACAGGTTTTTATCTAAGTTTAATAGTAACCAATCTTTTGTTCAATTGTTGGTTGACCTCTAAAGTCTTTAGGAATTCCCCCTTGTAGTTAGCAACCACAAACCCTAAGTGCAAGGAAATAGTGTGTGATGACAATACACAATTTCTAGTTGCCTTGGAACTGGACAATTTCAATCATTAACACTCTCCTTCTACACCAATACTTCTAGTGACTTTGGTCAAATCTTGTCCCAAACGTTGTCAATATTATCAATATCATCACTATTATCAATATGCTTACCTATGTAATACACAATCACCACATTCAAAAAGGAACAATGTTTGTTTTTGGATCATATGACTATTCTTTCATCATTTATCTTGCAATGAGCACTTATCTTTCTTCTCTAATGAATTTAACTCTTTACCAATCAAAGAGCCTTTTATCTCAATTTTCTACCCTCATATTATTATTGCCTTATAGATCTCCTATATTGTTCCAATCCCCACCATCTATAATTGAGCATGTTTTTCACAATAAGTAAACAGAAGCTAGTTGATGGGCAAATGAAAGAAATCATGAGCAACCGAATTAGTATCCAATACCTTGGGGACAGATGCACCAACCCTAGGTCTTTCTTTTGCTCTATCTAAGAAAAGCGCTTTTGACAGAACCATGATTTAAAAATGTGTTTTCTGCCAAAAAAATGGTACATCTTATTGGGATCTTAAGGAAGATAATTTCCATTTAAATTGCAAAGTGACCCATAGTATTAAGGGAAAATGATCAAACACCTTTCAAGTCATAAGCACACATGGTTTCCAACAAAAAATCAACTTATATTTTGAATATAAATATACATTTTAAATGTCCTGGGTGCAAGTGTTAGTAAGTTGGACAAGGCGAGTGTGGAAGTGTCCACGGAGCCTCCTCTCCCTGCTCCATGTGGTCCACATTCAATCCACCCTCCATGCGATTAAATGCCATTCAAAACTCGAAGCCCCCGTCTTCAATGCTCTCTGCCGTCGTTAAGTTGGTTATCTGGATCCAAGGTATTGTGCTCATGATGTTAGTCTCGTACCACCTAAGTTGTACTTAGTGATTTTTTACAGTGTTCCACGGGGACGCGTCCCGCAGGGTCGGGGACGCGTTTCCACGTTTCCTGCGTCCCGGGGACTTGGCGACTCCTGGACGAAACTTTCCCTCCCCAACCATGCCCCTGTGAATTTTTTTTTAATATTTTCCCATTATTTTCACATTTTACAATTCCTACTTGGTACTACTTAAAAAATAAACTGATATATTTAGTATTTACATTGCACAATCATTAATATACATCAAATGAATTATTATTTTTGATATTTTATTTTATTTTTATAATTTTAGAGACGTCCCCACATCCCGCCCGAATATCCCTAAATTTGGGGGTGGTCTCCACGCATCCCGAATGTGTGTTTCCCCACTCTCGCGTCCCCCCGTCCCGAAAACTTGGGGGAACATTGATTTTTTATCAAGTGAGCCTGGTGAACCAGACAAGGATAACTTGTTCAGACTTCAGAAGACCTTCAGTCTTGTTTCTGGGAAACTTTGTTGTACTATATCACATGTTCATACCCCATGGGGAAGTTGTAATAAATGTTCTAGCATGATAGTGTCTGTAAAAGACTCGGTCTCTTAGACTTTATTTGTCAATCCGATCAGCCCAGGGTGTTTTTTCCCTTGGTTATTATTGGTTGTTGAATAAACGACTGATAATTTCTGAGTTTTTCACTCCATACCTCCAAAGTTGGAGTGGTCGGCTTGGCATTTAGGCCTATTGAGGTATTAGAGTCTATGTGTCAATGTATAAACATGCTAGGCATCATGGTCGAGTCATATGAACATGTCTAAGTCCCCCTAGGTTTTTCATTTTTTTTTATTTTTTTATTTTTTCAGTGTTTTTTATTAAATTTAATTTTTCCAAAACTTAGGCTATTTTTTAATAGTTTAATTGGAAAATTTGGTTTTGTAATAAAAGTGGGCCAAATAATCAGTTTCAATCATGTAGGTGCTTATTTTCAAGCTAAGAGCACCATGTAAACCCATGGACCCACTTTTTTCAGGTTTTGAGTGATTTTCCATCACTCAGGTCAGAAAACCGAAAAAAAAATCAATTATTGATTATTTTAATTAATAAATTGATGAATAATGGAGCAAATCCAAAATCCTAGATCAATGGATTCTCAGTCGATTTGATTGAAATCAGTCAGATATGAACCAGATTAACTAGATCTAACAAATCCTTGACTGAAGGAGGTGATCTGGACAGATCCAGAGTTGAACTTCAGCATCCTTTATGGGTAATTGCGCCCTCTCTCTCTCCTCCACACGTGTGGGCTCTCCTGGAAGCTCTGTGGATTGATGTGTCAGTCTGTGGGTTGATGTGTCAGCTCAATCAGCCCCTCGATTGACAAGTAGGCTCAATGGAAGCTCATTTCAGCTTCAGATCGGCATTGATGGACTCTCCTTCAGCTGCAGTGGTCTATCTCCTTGGGATTTGCGGCCCCCCTGGGCTGGATCTCCTGTTTTTTGTATAAATAAAGCTCAGACCACCTCTTCCAAGCTAGTTAAAACTAGGATTGAGCTGTTGTTGCTCTTGTACTGTGTTATTGTTTATTATTCTGGAATAAAGAATCTTTGGAGGCAAGATCTATGGTGTAATGCTCTTCATGTGTGGATGGTGATTGTCAAATGCTTATGAGGTATAATCTGTGTTATTTATCATTGCTTTTGCTGGTTAATTGTTGGCCTAGAAGGAGAGAGCTCCCTCCTGTTAGGATAATAGTTTATTCTAGTTTGATTTATGCTCTTACTACTTGCTTGTTTTAGATCTATTGGAGTTGCATGTATTTTAAGTTTAATTGCATGCTTTCCAATTATCTCTTCCAGCAACACCTATGTTTTAACCATCTGTTTGTGCAAGGATTTCTAAGTTGCAGGTGATCTCGCTTGTAGAAGAGGTTGAGCTGGTTTGCATCTTCCTCATCTTCAAGATCTTCTGAATGACATAGTCCCTCGGTGTTCCACCAAAGAAAACTCCAAAGCCCAACATTCCCAAGCTTCCAGCACTCTTTCTCTCTCTTTCTCCTTCAAAAAATCAATCTTCTTACCTGGTTACTGTGTTCGAAAGCTTTGTTATCATTCGAATCTGTTATATTAAAGTAAAATTTACATAGATCTGCTATTTCAAAGCTCATAGTCTAGATCTCATTTCTGAAAAGTATCATTAAGCATTCTAGATCTAGCATAAGGAAATCGTCCGTTTTGCATGGCAAGTTAAAGAAAATCAGTAGGTTGCATGCTCTAGATTTCCTTTTCTGTTTTAAAAAAGATTAAATCCAGCAATCAGTGCATATTTCATTGGCTGCACAAACAGCAAGCCAAGATCCCAAGGAAAGCTTGCTTTCCTTGGTTCCTTTTTCACCTGTTTAGCTAGTTTTAACTTAGTCTTTTTTGAGTTAAGGCAGGTTGACCCAAAGGTACTCTTAAAGTGCTTTTGGGCATATTTTATTCTAACATGCTTGCTGGTTTTTAGCAGGTGTAACAGAAAAGAAAAGAAGTTGCTGTCCGAAAGTGGCCTTGGGAGCGTTCAAATCCCCCCGAGGGTCTCCCCTTTCACTAAAATTTAAAAATTTTGGAAAGTTGTAAGATCTTGGTTTCATCCCGTATAAGGACCAAGAGGTTTCTGATATTTCAGTTTGCTGATATTGTAACCAATAATAATAAAAGAAAATATTTTTTGAGTAGGCTCTTTCGAGCCCGCTCCCCATCCCCCCAGGGGGGATCTGCGTCCGTTTCACTTTTTTGCAATCTTCCCTTTTTTCTGCTCTAGTTTAGTATTGACATGCAGGATTGTATACTTTGATATAATTTTGCATTATTCCATATTTTAATTTCAAAAGTAATCATACTACTTACCCCACAACTTCCCGATTGACCCGCAAGGGGAAAGAGATGCGCGGTAGGACTAATTAGAAAACCGGTGTTGTGTATCTTTGATTCCATTTTCATTAATTGTTTCGTTAGTCATAATTAAATCAACCCCTCCTTGATTCCCTGATTGAGGTCCACTTGGATCGAAAGAGGTTCCTAGAGGGTTTTCTTTTTAACAAGAACACCTATTTCAAAATTTACTAAAAATAACAAAGACTCCAATGTGTGTGCTCTGTACTTGGCTGCGGTTCGTCCAATCAGTCAAGTTGCATCAAAAGCACTTGAGTGACTAGATAATTAGGATTCACTCTCCCCAAATTGACAAACCATCAGGCAAAAATCCAACGCCTCGATCAAACCATTACGGTGGCAAAATACCCAAAGGAAGCGGGAACTCCTAAAAAGTGACCTCGGGGCACCGATCTTTGTTACACCTGTTATCCAACTTTTTGTACCATAAGTTGGGTTACCTGAGGAGCCACCAGTTGACAGACTTGTTCAAAGTCTGATTCCAGTGTATCAGTTGATCCGT
>LPNX010498189.1:107306-122716 GCA_001517045.1 Pseudotsuga menziesii
ACACCTTCGGGTGCATTATGAACAACAGTCTCAGAGACTCCATTCAGCCCACATATTCCTTGCAGGTAGCCGTGACGGTTTAGTTTTAGACATACTTCAAGTACCCCCTGGGTATATCTGGAGTCCCCTCGCCTAAGTTAAATTACTCATCTTCTTACATTAATTAAAAATTAACCAAGATACAATTGCACAACATTCATTCCAGCACTTGCAAGCACTTTTAATTGTTTTTCGACTCCATTTTCAAGGCATTGGTCAACTGTTTATTTCTTTCAATCTATATGTGATTGGGTGTCATTTTTGTGCTTACTTGTGATTATCTCATCATGTTATTTGTTGTTTACAATTGTTAAATCGAAACTCCTAAAAAAATTACTCTTTAATACCATCATCATACTAAATAATTTTGCCTTAGTAACTTAATAGGGTCTACCCCCCTTGGCTTCGTTAGAAGTTGAGCCTAAACGAAGGAGTCAAGAACAAGGTGACAGCCTTGACTCGAGACTTGCCCCCAAGGACACATCGAGTGGCTTGAAGATTTCTGCCACGTAACCCAGGTGTGTGAAAGGCGGCAACAAGTCTGCAGCAGATTTATTGCGCATAGACTGGATCTTTATACGAACAGCAAAGCGGAATGTTGTCGCATTCAAAATTGTTGCAAACAAAAAGTTGATGGTGTTCGTTGGTGGTGCAAGATTGGGCATCTTTTGTGCGAGTGGTATCCATTGAGGTGGATGTTTGTTACATCCTCTCCATATCCTCTAGCTTTGTGTCTCCAACTCTTTCCCAGGCTTTGAAGATGTCCAGACGAGTGAGGGGCACCCCACGAAGGGATAGCGGGGGACGTGGTGGCGCTCGACGCAAAGGTTTTAGTGATTCTTCAAATAATAGCTATGACAATTCAGTCCCAGGTCACATGTGCAATTTATTGGATGATTGGAAGGAGGAAATGGTGATTCAACAGCTGATATGCAGACGTGCTCGGGTCCGTCAAAGGAATTATTAGCAGGTTAGGAATATATTAGCTCGGATTCTCATGCAGGCCTAAGACAAGAGCGAGGACAATAGCCCTCGGTCCTCTCCTTCTCCTACCCCTGCTACACATGCTTCTTCCTCCCCTTCTCCTTAGCTAGTCTCCAAACCGGAGGAAGCTCCTGTTGGCAACCCAACAGAAGAGGATGCAGGGAATCAAAAGTTGGATGAGCCTACTACTGAATTGGATAGAACCTATGTTGTTGGGAGCGAGGAGCAAGAGCAAGAGAGAGAGTGAAAAGCGAAATTTTGAAAAGCTTTCGTTTTGAGAGTGTTTTGGGAGCGTTTTTTATATAATACATATTTTAATAAATTTTGATCCATATATTTTTTTTAAAAGCTTGTAGAATGCCAAATTAGCTATATAAAACATGAAAGCATAGATATAATCATTTAGTACACATATAACATCAATCATATTGGAGCTATAAGTTATAACATCGTCATCAAATCATCAATCATTAACAACATCAACCTTCAAGTTTAAACATATAATATTTGCAATCAACAAACTCTAAGAGATGACATCAACCATGAAATGAAACAAAGCATCATATTCATTACCAAAGAGTTGTAAGATAAAGGCAAAGGTCCTACATTTGAAAACCTACTAGTGGTTGGGGGTGTGGCATCTTCGTTATATGAATTTGATCACCATCCTGATCACCCAAAAGTTCAACCTCCAAGCGCTCTAATGCTATGGCTCCATCCTCCCAATCAACCTCCTCTAGATTGCTGTCCCAAGTCAAATATGTTCTATCATTCTTGGTTGCATCACAATAATGGGGCAACAGCGTCAATTTGTAGTGCACATAAACCAAGTTTTTTGCTTGATCTACATTCAAATTGTTTCTTTTCACATTTTGGATGAAGTTGTGTTACCACCTAAGTTGTACTTAGTGGTTTTTTATCGAGTGAGCCTGGTGAACCGGACAAGGATAACTTGTTCGGACTTCAGAAGACCTTTGGAAGTACTTCTGGGAAGTGCTTGTTGTACTATATCACATGTTCATACCCCATGGGGGAATTGTAATAAATGTTCTAGCATGATAGTGTCTGTAAAAGACTCGGTCTCTTAGACTTTATTTGTCAATCCGATCAGCCCAGGGTGTTTTTTCCCTTGGTTATTATTGGTTGTTGAATAAACGACTGATAATTTCTGAGTTTTTCACTCCATACCTCCAAAGTTGGGGTGGTCGGCTTGGCATTTAGGCCTATTGAGGTTATTAGAGTCTATGTGTCAATGTATAAACATGCTAGACATCATGGTCGAGTCATATGAACATGTCTAACTCCCCCTAGGTTTTTTCAATTTTTTTATTTTTTATTTTTTTCAGTGTTTTTTATTAAAATTTGATTTTTCCAAAACTTAGGCTATTTTTTAATAGTTTAATTGGAAAAATTGATTTTGTAATAAAAGTGGGCCAAATAATTAGTTTCAGTCATGTAGGTGCTCATTTTCAAGCTAAGAGCACCATGTAAACCCATGGACCCACTATTTCCTAGTTTTGAGTGATTTTCCATCACTCAGATCAGAAAGCCCCAAAAAATCATTTATTGATTATTTTAATTAATAAATTGATGAATAATGGAGCAAATCCAAAATCATAGATCAGTGGATTCTCAGCCGATTTGATTGAAATCAATCAGATCTGAACCAGATTGACTAGATCTGACAAATCCTTGAGTGAAGGAGGTGATCAAATCAAATCCAGAGTTGATCTTCAGCATCCTTTATGGAGAATTTCGCCCTCCCTCTCTCCTCAACACGTTTTGGCTCATCTGGATGAGTTTTGGTGGATGCTTCAATCAACAGGTTGAGGTGTCAGTCAGATCAACTCTCCGATTGACAATTGCACTCAGTGAGACTCAGATCTGGCTCAGTTAGACACAGATCAGGCATTTATGAACTCTCCATCAACATATTTGGTTTATCTCCTTGGGATTTGCGCCCCCCCTGGGCTGGATCTTGTGGTTTTTGTATATATCCAAGCACAGCAGCCTCTTCCAAGCTAGTTAGAGTTGGATTGAAGGGCTTGCTATTGTAATATTGTTGTAATCTTTTGCTTGTTGGAATAAAGAAGCTTTGGAAGCTAAATGGTGTAATGCTCTCATGTGTGTGGATTAAGCATTGTCTTACGGCTATTGATGTTGCCGGCTTTTCTCTCAATTTCTGCATCTGAACCCTGTCTGGCTTGAACGATTCAGCTGAATCAATAGGAGTATAGTTGGGCAAGTAAGGTTACTTGTTTTTTTCTATATCTCATAGCATGTATGTTTGAATATCTAGATTATACATGTTTAATAAGTTTATTTGCATGTAAATTTTGTCTCTTTTTCATATATATATCCAGATCTCATGAGGTTTCGTGCAGGATTGAGTGTTTAGCTTTCAGGTAGCAAGGATTGGACAAGCTGTGGATCTAGTTTAACTCCACTGTACATACAAAAACTTTGTGAAGGCATTGCCCCTCTGTATTCCACTAACAAGTTTCCATTGCAGATCCATCCAACAACGGGCCTTTCCCCTTCTCTTCCTCCTTTCTTTAAAAAATAAATCTTTCGGTTGCCTGTCTCTTCCTCTTATGATCAGATCTAGTTCTAAGAACTGAATATATATTGTTAGATCTAGTTTATAAGAGTCTTGCTGCTTAGATCTATAATTTTATAAAGAATATCATTTCATATAGATAGATCTAGGTGTAGGAATTTCCTTTTTTGCAAGTAGCTAAAACATAGATCTAAAGCTTGCTCATAAGGTAGTTTATTTTCCCGTTTTTCAAAGATTTAAATTCTACAAGAAAAGTGCATATCTTATTGGCTGCCCAAACAGCAAGCCAAGATCCCAAGGAAAGTTTGCTTTCCTTGGTTCCTTTTTACAAAACTAGATTAGCCCCTTTTAACAATTTTTTACTTAGTTTTTTTTTTTTTTGATAACTAGCGTGGTGACCCAAAACACTTTTAAAGTGTGTTTGGGCACATTTGATTCTAATTGCTCGCTGTTTTTTAGCAGGTCTAACAAAAAAGAGAAGGAGACTCTGCCCATTTTCCAACTCTTGGACGAATCATAGCTTCCCGGAATCGCTATTCCTGATCGCTTCCTCAGGGATCGCAAATCGGGAGCGAAGCAGAGGGGGGGTGCTTCCCCGTAGCATAGGATAGAACTAATATAGCTTCCACTAATTGTTACAAGCAGAGGAAGGTGGAGCAGAGTGGTCAAAACAATCTCGACTCCTACAGGAAAACGGAGCCCCTTGCAACCAAAGACGATGTGGATGATTCTTCAGACTCAGCCGCGTACAGATGCCCCATTGAGGAAGAGAAGTCGAACACTGCAGGATCAGGATGCAGCACCGAGTAATTTGCACAATCTCCACGTCCTCTGTTTTCTTAAAAAAATGAAGTTTTCTAGTTTTTAAGTTTAATATTGCTGGTTGTTTTTACAGTCTTGTTTCCATAGCCCTACGTGGCTTTTTTATCAGAAGCATTTCAAGGTTTTGTATCCAAGCATAAGCCATTTTAGCACTTTTTTGAAAACTTATATTAGGAGGACAAACCATGACAAACTTGGGATAGGCAGTTATGCCTGGGTAGTCAATACTAGTTTTTGTAGCTTAAGTTAGAGACTCCCTAGAAGCTCTGCAGAGACTTGTATTTTATTTTCTGTATATTATTATAATTTTGCCAGGGAACTTACAAAAACATTATACATTTTAAATGAAAAATAGATGGCCTAAAAGTAACTAGAGAACCATACCCTTCAATGAAAGTGTTTGGAACATTTCTCGCATAGCCCGTACAAACTTGAACAAATCATTAGTCTGATTTAGCTCATCAAGTAGCTCTCTGCTACTTTCCAAGCATGGATCACATTCTAATACTGACAAAATAAAGAAGTAATTAATATCATTATAATTTATAATTCATCAGTATTCAGATCATAAAGTCATAAAAAAATTTAGAGTAAATAGGCAGAAAATCATCTTCCACAGTGCTCAAGCTTTATATTTGTTTCTAAAAGAATACTTCATGCAGCATAAGTAACTCAGTGTGGTTAGCATCAACATACAAGTATAGCAATCATTCCCCCTGCTGTGATGAATAGTAAATGAAAATTCATGATCTGGGCATGCTAACTCAATGTTGACAAAAATGAATTTGATTCCTGCACCCAAATAAACTAATAATTCATATTAGACTTAACAAATTTAAAATTCCATGCTTAATAAAGGTCTTTCTCAGAATCAATATTGTGTCTCTTACCATGTCCAACTTCAATACGAAAGCCAAGCACTGTATTGTACCATGCCACAGCCGCTTGTTGACCTCTTCTCAATCTTAAATCATTCCTACTAGTTTCCTTGAGTTTCGCCAATGCTTTTTGCAACAAGAACAAAAAATACTATATATCAAAACATTTCTAAAAGTCTAAAACAGGGTTGCCTCCTCCTTGATATCAAATTAATCTTACCTTTTTCCTTTGGTGTCTACAATGATTTTGAAGGAAGAAAAAGTTATATGCATAAGACTAAACTTAAAGCCCTAGCTATTATTAAAATGTTTACCTTCCAAATGAAATGGGATTGACCTAACTATTAGCAAGCTGTGTATAAAACCCATGGGGGTCATCGACCAAAATCCTTTTAACTCTACATATAATACAGTGTACACATATACAACAAGATATACACAGCAACAAGAACCTTGACTCTTCAACACCTCTAAAAGCCCAAAACTTAGTTGAAACTTGAACCTTAGTCTGTATCACTTTTAACAGATCAACTTACTGTATTCGTTAACACAACACCTACAAAACAAGATAAAAAAAATGAAACACGAAACAGGGGGTTCACTCCCCCTTGCTTCACCATCTATATGGGTTTGGGCATCCCTTACCGCTCCCATTCGAGTTCTCCTCGCTACTCTCCCACCTCTACAACCATTAACAATTCATCACTTGACCTCTAACTCTAGATTAGGCTCAAACTCATGCCGCTTGATGGATGCTCCTACTACTACTATGTTTTATCCAAAGAGATCCAGGACCTAAAGTACTGATTTAGCCTTTCCAATAACAAAATTAGAGATACGCATGCCAATTTGACCTACGCTTCCATTCAATTGACAAGAAAAATATGGTGAAAACTACAATAACAGTATAACTTACTACACTTACAGAAATAACAAAAAGAAGCATATTTGAGACTATGCAAAGGGATACGTATTCTCTACCATTCGAGAAAATCAAATTTGACAATGCAAAAATGGAGATAGATCCTCCACCATGAATCCCATTCAATGTCTTGGAGTTTTGATGGCTCTCCAAATGCATCTTTGCAGAGTTGTAGTATTGTTATTTAATCTTCTTGTTGGAGTCAAGGACTCTTCATTGTTGATTTTTATAGTCCCTTTCTTGAGAGGTTACCCTTGTTTCACTTCCTTTTGGTTGTGTCCCCCCTATCATCTCCTACATAAAACTATTATCGGGAGGCCATGTGCTTCTTTGTTTTTCAAATAGTTTATCTCCCAAGGTTTTTTCTTAACAAATTTTTGGTGTCTTCTAAGTGTCAACTTTTTGGATTATTCCTATGTTCCACCAAGTTTTAGGGACAAGAGGACAAAGAAAGGATTTTAGGGTGAGGCAATTGATTTCAATGACAAGGGACCTAGTTTTGAGGGTGGTGGAAAGGTAACCTCAAATTTCCAAGGGATGAGTAAACAGGGGCAACAAAGCATATAAAAAGTTTTAAAATATTAAAAAAAAAAAAAAAACTTTAGAGCAGAGGACCATGATACAACTCAATAGAAGAAGCAATTCTTCGAAACTCCTTATTTGGATGGATACTAAAACCCAAAAAAAAAAAAGATATCCGGTACAAGAATCTATCAAACATGGAAATCAAAACAGTTGTTGCAATTGTCCTCCATTAAAAAAGTATACTACATAGTATTCTGACGTGCACTACATAGATAATATTTGTCATGATCTAAATATTTAACAAATTAGTGAATATTTCTCTTGGATAGGTAAATGCCATGAGACCTCCAAATGTCCTTGAAACCATCAAGGGACATCTCCCAAACCTCCTTGCTCTTGTCAAGAAATGCCACAAAAATGTGAAGGAAAACCCCATATCATTGAGGATGTGCTCTTTCAAAAGAGGACATCAACCTGCAATCCTTAAGAATGGTGAAATCCCCACGTCATTGAGGAGTCCCTTTATAAATGACAACACCACCCTGCAGTCCCCAAGAATGGGGAAATGCAAAAGACAAGTTCTCATGCAACATTTGACGAATTTCATAATTTGCTTACTTCTACACATTATCAAGTTTTTTCTCTTGCCACAAGCAATATCATCAAATTGCAGCGAATGCCCCACTGATGGGCATAATGCAAAGAGTGCAATGCTTGAGCAAATATGCTCTAAGAACTATTATCTCACAAACTAGTACTCCTTAAAGTGCAAGGTCTTCACTAGGGTTTAGCTGAGGGCAACTCTTAAAAGTGTTGCCACAGTCAACTCAACTACAGCATCTCTTCACTTCAGTGCATAAGATAAGGACCTAACACTAGGAAGGATTCCCTAAACACAAGTAACTTTCAATGGATGATTCAGATGGGTATTATTATGAAACTAAGTTGGAATAATTTCAGCTCTGGATTATTGTTTTTGAAGTGTTGACTTGTCCTTGGATGTCAGTTGTTACCCTGAATTTCCAAAATTATAACGAGATTAGACTGTTATAAAATGCAGATTTCAACCAGCAATGAATGTAGTAATCAGCAGATAATTACAACCCTTAAAATGTATGAAAGAACATACAAATTAGGCTAGAAAGGACAAGCAACCAGATACTAAATCTAAAGATTTGAATGATCAATTAGTTACTTGTTTCCACCATCAACATGATATATTTTATGATATTAGTTAGGGTGACAGTGAGGATAGATTGCAGATCTATAATGGACAGTCAATATTGCAAGAGAAAATGAGATTTTAAACACTTCAAATACCATGCAATTAACGCAGAAAATTATACCAGATCTGAATCTACCTAAGAGACGGTTATAAAAGTAATTTTATGATGTATTTAAACCAGCAAAACATTATTAAACCGCCCATAAATTAAACTCAACTATTAATAGATGAAAAGAGCATAAGTAGAGCTGAATTTCAAATGCAATCCTAGAATTAAATTCACCTTATATTTCACATTAGAACAGACAGCAAGGGTGGAATTAGATAAAATGGAAGCCTCGGGGGTCATTTATCCGATTCGTTATTCGCAATGAGTATCCAATCTGGTTCCAGTTAGGAAGAAAACTAGGGATATTCGCTTTAGTATCGATTTTCAACATCTGAATCAAGTGTCTTTAAATGACAACTACCATGTCCCACCCATGGAAGAAATAGTCCAATGGGTTTCTGGTACACAAATGATGTCACTCTTGGATGGTTTCTTGGGCTATAATTAAGTCTCCCTCAAACCCTCTGATCATCACTTAACTAACTTCACTACTCATTGGGGCACATATGCGTACAACAAAATGCCTTTCGATTTGAATAATGCCAGAAGTACCTTTCAGCATGCCATGGCCATTGCTTTCAAAGGCTTGATGGGTTAAATTATTGCTGTCTACTTCGATGACCTTAAAGTATTCTCCAAAGAACGAGGTAGTCACTTCTATCACCTTAGGCAGGTACTTCTTAGATGTCACATATTTGGCATATCTCTAAATTGTAAGAAAACCATTTTCGATATTACTGAAAAGAAGCTTTTGGGTCACATTGTGTCTCATGAGGGTGTCAAAGTTGATCACGAAAGGGTGATTGCAACAAAAAAAGCAGCCTTTACCTACCAACAAGAAGGAGATGCAATCTTTCTTTGGGAAGATAAATTTCCTAAGATGCCGCATTGTTGGTTTTGTTGAAGTTTTCAAACCTCTAAATCAGCTAATGAAGAAGGATGTTATGTTTAAATGGGACCCTTCTACACATCATGCTTCCAAGTCTATTAAACGTGCTATTGCTTATGCACCTCTATTGATTAGTCCTGACCAATCCAAAGACTACGTCATATATACTAACTCATGTGATGTCCCCGGTTTCGACCCCGTTTGCATGATGTATATATTGTAATTATTCGTGGTGAGGAGCTCAAGGCAAAAGCCCCACCATCGATTTTGTTGTGTATGTTTCGGCAATGCGGATAATTGTCGATGGTATGCTGTGCTATAAGGCACATTATAATTCGGCATCATGTAAACATGCACATCAATTAAAATAAACCACAACCAGCTACGGCAGTGCAACGTTGAATGAAAAGGGCATGGTTCCAAAGGATAAGGGGTGGGGGATGTCAAACCTTGGTTATGGGGGAAAAACCCAAGTTTTGTCACCTTGTTGATTTTCCATCTTCCCTTGTCAACCTCTTGAATGTTTTGTTGGGAATCTGAGGAGTAATGGCTGCTGGTGGTGGAGGCAGTCAATGCCTTTGGGAGTGGGGTGGCAGGACTGTCAGTCCTTTGCCCACCTGCCCACTCCACCCACGTCTGCCCATTTTTCTCCCTCACGCACTCTTCCCTGGTCAGTTCACTCTCACCACGATTTTGTTTTTGGATCCTCCTCACGCACAGGCTGGGGGGTGGTTTTGGTCTCCGGCATACATTTTCTTGGCTCCACGAGTTGCTGAGCACCCACGCACTGAAATTTCGCGTCCTGGCTGTTGATTGTTCATCCACGGACAAAAACGGAGCTGTTTTCTCCTCACGCAAGGCCTCCATTGTTGTGCAATCTCACGCAGAGGGATTCTTCCCCCGTTTTTCCTCTCACGCACAGGAATTTCTAGGTTTTCCCACATTGTTCTTTTCCCAGCGAAATCGTGGGTGCTGTGGCTATCGAAAGTCAGTATTTTTTCCCTTTCCTCTACGTGGTATTTATGTGTTTTCCCCACGTTTGCTGTGAGCTGTGCTCACTGAAACATTTCGGGGCTGTTGTTTCCCCACGTTGTTGGCTGTGTTGTTGGGGTCTTCCTTACATCTTTGGGGCTGTGGTAATTTCGTTTGAAGAGTCATTTTGGCCATGATAGGGCCAAGAATGAGTCAGAATTTCTTTTCCCTGTTTAAGCTGTGACAGCTAAGTAATTGCCTGAGTGCAATGGTTAGTCTTCGGACTGTGCTGGCTTGGCTTGTCTGTTGAAAGCCTGTGAAACCCAGCTGTGTTGGTTTGCTGTTTGTGCCCCTTGGCTATGTATAAGCCTGCAATTGACCCTTATTCCGGAGGAATCATGCCCAGCTCGGGGGTGGCAGCGTTGCTGAGAGACTGATGAGCACGTTGGCCTATGGTTGGGTGGAACGTTGCAGCGGCGTAACTGGTTGCAGGTTAATTCTTCATCAAAAGATAAGTACTGCCGGTTACTTCATCTCTGTAATTTATATTGATGTTAAATGCTGGAATGTCTATGTTTGCTTCCGCTGATTGTTTGAAGGACTGTGCATCCTTGTATGATGAATTATGCCTGTTGTTTAGTTTTAATTTTAGCATTGATCTCCTTTGTTTTATGTTCATGGGTTGTTTGCCCGGCTGTGTTGATGTTCATCGCGTCCTCTTCGCCGGTTGAGGGACGGGGATGTGGCAACTCATCAGAGGAAACCATTTCTGCAATTTTATTGCAGAAAGATAATGAAGATAACCTTAGGTCAATTGCTTTCATGAGCCAAAATTTAAAGACACTTCAACTGAACTATTCCCAGCTTGAGAAACATGGATATGCAGTAGATTTTCCAGAGGTCTCCACTCGTTCAGAAATCTAGATCTCAACCCAAGCACAAATCTCACTAATCCCAGATAAAATAATGATAATGTAAATCAATCCCAGATAACATAAGCATCTATCAAGATCATAATAAGCAGCACATGAGATCTACTACAACTCAAAACATAATTGCGATGACACACTTAGACTCTGATTTTTACCCTGGAAACCCCAATGGGGAAAACCGGCATATGTGGGGCTTTCTTCTTTCTTGAGCCCAGAGCAAATAGTATAGAAGAAAGTACAATTAGAGTTAAAGAAACAAATAGAGAACCTAACAGGCCAAAGCCCTAGATTTGCAGCAGTTGTAGTTGTTGCTCTTGGAAAATGCACCCCCAGCTGCCTGACCTCATGCTGGAACTTTGAACATTGTCACTGCCAATCTCCGGAAGTCGTACACTCTCTCTAACCTCTAAAGGGCTACTCCCTCTACCCTTCTCAACTGTTCTACTCTACCAAGATGAAGATCTACATCCTCAATCACTAAATGACATCTCCAGTTGTATAGTTATGCCCTCTCTACTCAGAGGCACGTCTCAGTTGTCTCTGCCTCAATCCAACTCTGACTGAGCTCTGATGATCTCTCCTCAGTCTTTGAAGATGAATCCTCTGCTCTTTTGGACCTTCTGCCTCTTTTCGCCCTTTTGGCCTGCACACGTGTCACACGTGTGACGTGTAGCTAGGACAACTCACCCTCTCTGTTGTTGCTCACATCTCAACTACAACTACCCTCCAATCTCTGAAGGATCAAAGCAAGATAGACTCTCTCACTATCAAAATGAGAAGACTCCTCTATCTCAAAAGATCTGCCCTCTCACTGCTCTCAAGAATGCACCCCAACTATCTCAGATGCATACACCCTCCTTGGTCAACTGACTTGCTAAGCTACTCTAATCATCTCACTCATTCAAGCAACTTTGAATATTGTCTTCTGAATGTCCTCTTATAGACTCTCGGTGAGATTAGGGCTCCAAACCCTAATTTTGACTTACACACAATTTCACTAGTGTGTTAAAAACTATGCATCAAAACAGTGTTAACTGCATGCATGCATGCCACCTACAACCACATCCATCCTCCATGCTCCTAAACACCTCCATGCACCTCCATACACACCTTCATGCATACCATGCCACCATGCACATGCACATGCATGTTCGCCCATCATAAATTGGTGCATTACTACACAATGACATCCGACTGAAGAAGTAACTTGAATCACCTCATGTCTTTAATCACTGAAGCCATGACAACCTTTTGAAGTGCATCTCACACTCCAACTCATTGCCTATACAAATGAAGTACCTCCATGCTAGGTAAACCACATGGAGAACATCCTGAGTTACCAAACTCAACACTCCCTCTTAACGAGGGATGTCCGACCACCACTGATGCCTGGATCCAACAAATCCTTTGTTGCTATATCTGCCCCATTTGACCTGACTGTCCCCTGTTGCACTCTAATCTAATATACGCTAATCCATCTCCATCATAGTAGTCTTGGGAGAAGCCTCTCGCTTTCTCTCAAACTCTATCATTGACCCTTGATCCAAACTCCCTATGAATCTATGTTGCAACCAATCTCTAGTCGGTACTGGTATGAGCATCTCACTCGCATCTCTGATCTGACGACTCACTCCTCAGTACCTCATGTCTAGAAATCACCTCGGCTCCTATGTTGCTAGACACCATCAACATAGAAGTATTGTCAAGCTACTAACACTCCCTCTGAGCAAGGAAGGTACTTTTGGAGAAGCATCCACCAGGATCAAACACATTCACTGCTACAACTGCTCCCTTTGAATTGGAAGTCTTCCAAGTTCTTGGCTACATCTGCTACACTCTCATATGAAGATCCGTGAGCCTCCTCCATCAATGTCATCTTCAGAGAAGTCTCACGCTCTCCCTCTGTCACTAACACTGATTCAAGCTCTAGACTCTCTCTAGAACTCGACTTCAAACTCTCTCTGAAGCTGATCACAGGTCAACCCAACAATCTGTACATCGTGCCCTCTCCAATGCCATGTCTCACGGTTGCATCCAAGGCTGCTCCCTCTAAATATAGAAGACTCTATCCATCTCAGAACACTATACTATATCCTCATCCACCAAAGTTGATACTGAGGGAAAATCTTTCAACTCTAGTCCATGCATTCTTCCTGGCACTTTCAAAGGAACTTCCTGCATCGAGTTAGAATCCAACCCATCCAACTCCCTTCATTGCATCTGTGAGCCTATCTCTAAAACCCTAAGGAACACTTCTTGTATTCACTTCAAAAGGCAAGATACATAACCCTCTCTTTCACAGATCTAGGGTTCTCTGTCACAAATCTGATATCTAACACTCACAGATCTGATGTGGGCTTTTTATAATCTGAGCCAGAGAAATTATGAAATGATCACAATTAGCTTTATCATGTAAACAGAAGAACCTGGTGCCTTAGAAGGCATGCTAGATCTCTAGGAGAAACCCTCAATACTCAACAGATGCAACTATCTTTGAAGGAATGGGCCTCTCTCTGGCATGTGTGACCAATCTGACAATTGCACCCTCTGTTCTGCTTTGGCCTCTAATGGAATCAAGTCAAGATCTATGTCTAAGGAGTGTGCCCCCTCTTAGTCTCTTAAAAGTGTGCCCCACTCTTCCTCTGCTCTCTCAGCTACTAAAGAATGCGCTCCTCTGGCTGTCTCTATGTCTACTCAATAAAAATGCTCTCGGTCACGGATCTAGCCCCTACTCACCCAGATCTGAAAGATCTATCTCAGATCTCACCTCCAAACTCTCAAATATGATAGATCTTACCTCTACGACCACAAATTTGAACACTGCTCGTCGGATCTAGTAGATTTGGTCTCTATCTCACTGATCTAGACTCCAACTTCTCAAATCTATTAGATCTAACCTCTACTGTCACAGATCTAAACCCTACTCTTCAGATATGGTAGATATGGTCACTCTCTCCACAGATTTAATATCACCACTAAGTCTCCACACAGATCTAGTATATAGCTCACAGA
Source organism: Pseudotsuga menziesii (assembly GCA_001517045.1). NCBI lineage: Eukaryota > Viridiplantae > Streptophyta > Pinopsida > Pinales > Pinaceae > Pseudotsuga > Pseudotsuga menziesii. The sequence goes on from LPNX010498189.1 coordinate 121,176, forward strand.
TTTGAGTATGATTGCCCCTTAACCTTCAATGAGGCTATGATACCATGTAGATTTTCCAAAGTTGTAGCTAGGGTTTTAACCCTAGCTTGTGCGAATGAGCACCTACTAAGGAGAAGGGACTCCTTAGTAGCAGTTCAGTAAATGTAAATTAAAATGCTAAGACAGAAATACAAATTACTCTAAACATGTGCATGAAACAGAAAAACAAGATATAAAGAATGGCTTTTGTATTAATGTTACCTCCAATGTGAAGGTTGGTGAAGCCCTTTGCAATGATCCAAGAAGGTTGCTCCAAGCTCCAACTTGCTCCTTCTCTTTCTCCAATGGTGGAAATGGGCCAAAAGGGGCTCTCAAGGTGAAAGTAGCTCAAGGGTGAGCTAGGGTTTCAAGAGCTACTTTGGCAGAGTAAGGGTGCTTATGATTGTGGATATGAAATAAGGGGTCTCCATCGCCTATTTATAGTTTTTCAGTGGTGGAGTGTTGGCCCATGGTTTTGGAAACCATATGGTTTAGGGCAGCTGTATAGGGTTTTTTCCTCCTTTTCCTCATTATTTTATATTTTTTCTTCCCTTTTTGAAGCTTTTTTGACGGTTTTATGGCCTTTTGGAGGCTTTTTAGTGGGATTTTCAGGGTTTTCAAGGTAAATATGGTAGGAAAATGGACAAATGAGCCATGTAGTGGGGTAGATGAGGTAGTGAACACTTTTTGGGTGTCAACAGATTGCCCCCTGATGTGCGAGGGCAGGAGCTCATCGTATGGCCGATGGACATCATAAGTCATATATGGTGTTCCTGGGGTGTGGAGAAGAGAAGAAACAAAGTGAAGCCCGGAACAATGATCCCGAACCAACTGCAAGAACTAAAAGTACATAACCTCAATAATGGATGAGGAATCATCTGATCATATGGACGAGGCGGGCATTCCCATGCTCGTATCAGGATATAACATAATGATAACAATGGGGTCCAAAATATGGGGACCTGACATATACATGGCCTCAAATACTGAATGAGGAAGAATCTCAATATATGGACGAGGCGGGCATACCCATGCTCGTATCAAGATACATAAAAATAACTATGAGGCCCGAAAAAAGGGACCTGTACGATACCTAAAAAACCACTATGTATATCATAAGGGTCCAGAAGGGACACAAATCTGGGACATACTACTGGGTTGACCATGTCTGAGCTGAAAAACTGATGCACTGGAATGACAGCAGTGCTACTGAATGTGGTACCAAAGGAACTGATGAGCTGCTGGATCAGAGTGACAAGGGTCATACTCGCAATGGTACACTAAACTGGAACTGAACCGGGTACTCAAGGAAGCATGGAACTGGATGGCTTCCGAATACAATCGCCAACGCAGCCCGGACATCCACGGGAACATATAACTGGGCGTTCCGAAGTGACTCACCAATGTGCTAGAGTCGGGGGAGATCCGGGGTCTTCGACAAATAATGGAAGGGATATAAATCCTGCGCGATTCTCAACGATGCGATCAAGGTGATGAAGTCGAGCATGTGAGAAACAACCATT
>LPNX010498189.1:129197-157034 GCA_001517045.1 Pseudotsuga menziesii
TGTGGGTACGAAGCAGGCGCAAGAAACCGTGAACGGTTGTGGCGTAATCAGGAACGAAGCGTCGAAGGAAATTGGATCGCCCTTGCAGACTTTGGAGTTGCCGGAGCGTGCGAGGAGAGGGAAGGTCTAAGATGGCTTGGACTTTCAGGGGATCAACAGTAATTCCTTTCTGGGAAACAATGAAACCCAACAATCGGCCTGCCGGAACGCAAAAGACACACTTGTGTGGGTTCAAGCGGATCTGAAATTTGCGACAACGCAGAAAAACTTGCCGAAGGTCGTTAAGGTGGTCTGATCGTTTCCGGAAACGAGCTGTAAGGTCATCAAGGTAGACAAGCAGGATGTGGACCAAATCATGAAAGCAATAGGTCATGGCCCGCTGGAATGTGGCACCAGCATTTTTTAGGCCAAAAGGCATGACGCGATAGGCAAAGGTGCCCCATGGGGTAGTAAAGGCAGTTTTGTACTGGTCTTCCTTTCGGATTTGGATCTGATTGTATCCGGAAAAACCGTCCATGAACGAGAGGACTTCATGCCCCGCACACGCATCGATGAGCTGGTCAATAAATGGCGTGGGGAAATTGTCTTTGGGACAGGCGCGGTTTAAATCTCGGAAGTCAGTGCATACTCTAATGGTGCCTTGTTTTTTGTTAACGGGAACAGGGTTTGAAACCCAGGTGGTATAGGCAATAGGATAAATGAATCCTGCCTTGCGAAGTTTCTCAATCTCTGCTTTGACAGCTGGGAGTTTTGAGGGATGAATGGGACGCTGTTTCTGACGAACAGGGGGTACATCAGGCCATGTTTCAATGTGGTGCTCTATAATGGCAGGGTCAAGACCGGGCATTTCGGTATAGGACCAGGCGAAGACATCACGGAATTCTCTGAAGAGTTTTTTGTATTCCTCAATCCCTTGCTCACTGCAAGAGGCTCCTAAAGTGATGAGTTTGGGGGTGCTTCCTGGGGCAGCGATATCAATTTGAATGACAGGTGAGATGTTGGCCATGTTACCCTCCTTGAAGGCGTCAAGAGCAGGAATAGGGTCCTTGAACCAGTCGACCTTGGGGGGAAGGAAGTCTTTGGATTCAACTGCAAATTGGGTAGCAGTGTTAGAGGAGGATTCATCTAGGAGAAAGTAGGAACGATGGTGCATGTCATCCCAGGGATACTTCGGGGCAGTGAGAGCCTCGAGGATCTCCTCATCAGTACGGAAAGTTTGTGTCGTCAAATTGGTTGACGAGGGAGTAGTGGCGGAAGAGATCATATAAATGCTATTAACCTCTCCGGAAGGGGAAGAGACCGGGGGGTGGATCTCCTCAATGGTGGGTGGTGCCGTCTCAAGATCCAGATTGTTCATCTCATAGAGAGTTGCTCTGTAATCGGGGAGATCGGGACAGTGATGCGAGTAATGCCCGTAAACACCGTATATGGCACAGGGGTGGTTAGTGCGCAGGGATTTGTCGCGAGGCTTAGGGGTTGGATCTAGTTTGACAACCGGCATATTGGGGTCGTCGTCAAGCATTTGCATGTGTTCCTGTACTGCCGGTAACTGAGGACATTAGTGAGTCGCATGGCCCAACTCATCGCACAACGAGCATTTGGGAGGAGCACGAAACACAGGGGGGTTTTTTACTGTCTTGGGAGGTGGGACAGCAGTGTAAGGTTGGGGGCCTCTGCCCCCAGTTGGATTGGTAAGAGGAGGGGGGGGGTTCGTGGAGGACGACAGGGTAGCGACACTGGGAGGTGGTTGACTAGTAGTGACAATGGGTTGCACCGGTTGCAGGACGACATCTGGTGTCGACGGGGGAACGGGAGGCGAAAGATACCAAACGGGTAATCCTAAGGTTAACCCAGGGAGGCTGAGGGTAGCCATGACCGGGGCGCTAACTACTCCTGAGGGAGGGATGAGGAAAGAAATGGTATGGATGGGTGTAACACCAATGTGACTAGGTACCAAAGGGGGTTTAGGCAACAAGGGCGGTTGATTAGTAGGAGTTTGCGTGTTATGGGACAGGGTACATAGGTCAGACACGTCAGTGGCGGGTGACGGGGGTGGAATAGATTGGAAGGTCGAGGTCATTGGCGCGTCTGAGTAAACTCCGGGCCCCATAGAGGAAACAAGTGAGGTGGTGGCACCCGAAACAGGTTGTTCAACCATGGGGAGAACATTTTCGGGTGCCGCGGGGGCATTGGGATCATAGTAGGTGAGTTGGTCAACCTTGACCACGCGTCCCTCATGGGGGAACATCATGGTACGAAAAACGGAAGGAGCAACCGCCCGCATGGCATACATGTAGCTGCGGCCAAGTAAAAGGTTATAATCAAGCTGTGCATTAATAACCTCGATGTCGATGAGGACGGTTTTGCCAGCCAGCTGGACGAGGACGTTAGTTAATAGGCCTTGTGGTTGAGCCGAACGGCCGTCGTAGGCTCGCAACGCAGTAGTGGACTGCTGGAGAGGGGGGGATCCCAATTTCTTCCAGATGAAGGTGGACATGACACATGTAGAGGCACCTTCATCAATAATGCATCGGTGGATGACAAAATTCCGAATGGAAACAGAAACTTGGAATGCTAAAGTGGAAGGCATGCGGAGTTCGGATTGGTCCAAATCAAATGCCATTAAATTCGAATCATTTGGATCGATAGCCCCAATGGCTGAGAGTAAAGTCTTGCGCTGCGAAGGGCAATTTTTTAAGACTTCTAACGCAGACATAGCTGCAGGAGATTGGGTAAGTCATCGACAATGTTGTAGTTTGACGCAGCCCGCGCATTGGGGTTATTGTAATAGACGGAGGCGAATAGAGTCGTCCACTATGGAGTTGGAGGAACACCATAGATGGAAGGACATAATGTGGTTTTGTGGATCCTTACCTGCCTTGCCCTCGAACTTAGGGATGTCAGAGGGGAGCTTGGTGGGCATGTGAGGCCACGCAGGGTCGTTGGTCAATCTGGCTAGGTCAGGCAGGTTGAGGCTAGCCATGAATGGCAAACTGGAAGAAGGATGTGACACAGTAGTGGGTTGGACCAAGTTGGGGCCAATGCCCCCAAGTGGAGAGGTATTGTTAGGGAGGTTGCCCCCAAGTGGGGGAACTAAGGTGGTATAGGACGGTCCTGCACCACCATGGGTAGTGTGAGCCACTGATGGAGTGGGAATAGGTATTCCCGCTGCGGGAATAGGTGCCGTGAGGGGAACAGTAGATGGGGGCCCCATGGAGGGCATACCCAAAGCAGGTGTGGTAACTGGTGTAGTGGTGGATGTGCCACCAATGGTCCCTACCAAGAAGGGAGTGGAAGTCACGCCAGCCATGGGGCTAGTAGGGGCAGTGTAAATGGGGTTCTCAGACTCTGGCTCAAAATCGAAGGTAAAATAAGGGGCGTCAATATCTGGTGACGAAGTCCTATGCCGCTGACGAGTGGAGTCAAGTGACAAGGCTCGAGATCTATGATAAGTGGTATCAAGTGAGGATGATCTGTGTTGATGACGGGTGGTGTCAAGTGAACCGTGCTGTGGGGGCTCGCCCCTGAGGCGCCGAGAATGTCTCGAGGACACAATGGTGACAGATGGTGTCAAATCTCTGTGGGTTGAGGTGGGTAAAAAACAGCTCAAAAACCCTAATGCAACCGAGTGTGCAGAAGGAGAGCTCGAAAAATAGGGCACTCAAGCCAACAACCAACTCAAAACACCCACTGTAACAGCTGTGCCACAATAGGTGGAGTGTCAACAGAAATGGTCAGAATACCAACAAGCAGCAGGTTTCCTAAAAATAAAAAAATGGTGGACTCACTAGACCAAAAGGAGGTAAGGAAGCATGCAAACACCTAACTAAAAGTATTCTGACTCAACTAGACATATCCTCTGCAAGGTGATGAAATCCAAGTCAGACAATATGAATAAGAAAGCCAAGTGGCTAAGATATCCCCCTACCGGGAGGGACACCGGGTAGTCAATCCTAGAAGAATGGAAACTAAGATACCCCGTTCATGACACGTCCAGAAAGGTGAATCTGTCGTTTGGTCATTTTACCGCAATACCCCTATACAGGGATATCCCGAGAACTGCGAAAGGTAGCCCTTCGGTTACTGAATGGAGTGCGGTATTCCACTCAGGCCTCCGGAACCAGTCTCGCGACTTTAACCCTTCTAGGGGAGAGGCCCTCTGGTAAACTGGTTGTGACCGTGCCAAAAAGTACTAGGGGATTTTGGTTCCCTAATTGGACAACAGCTATGTCTCAAGTGTAAGTAACCGAGGGGTGTTATTGGAAGCCTATCCCCCCGATCCTACCTAACTACAAAGATTCTTTTGTGTTCCCCAAGTGGGGTTAGAATATTGGTTGAGTTAAGTAGTTTTTTAAGGCTCACTTGAATTATGTGACAGAGTGTGTGCTCGTGAGGTGATGAACCCAAAATAGAAGTGCCACAAGGGGGGCAACTTTCTAACTAACAATAATACTGAATTCAAAACTTTAACATGCAAAATTTTCTGAATTAAAATGCTAAAATTTTAAACAGATTCTGTAAAAGGGAACAGAAATGATGTTGCAGAAAAGGCTGTAGGGAAGTAGGGCTGCAGGTAGAACAGATGGTTGTGCAGATGCAGAAAATATTGCAGCAAAGGGGCTGGGTTCAAAAACAGGAAAAAAAAAAATGCAGAAATCAGACCGCGGGTCTGTGGCGAAATCGGGCAGTCGGACCGCGGGTTTGAGGGAAACAGGCGCGGACAGGTCGCAGCTTTCTGGCCGACAGAAGCAGTCGGACCGCAGGAAATAGGGAAAAAAGCGCAGTCGAATCGCGGGAAAAGGGAAGACAGACGCGGTCGGGTCGCAGCTAAGGGGCTGAAAGTCGCGATCGAGACGCGGGAAAATGGCCGACAGGCGCAGTCAGATCGCAGCAAACAGGCTGATTAGCCGCGGTCGGATCGCAGGTAACAGACTTGAATCCATAGGCGGGGCGCCGGAAACAGTCTGAGAGCCGCGGTCGGGTCGCAGGTAAAGGCCTGAAAGACGCGGTCGGGACGTGACTGCAGAGGGAAAAGATGCGGTTTACGGCGGCCGAAAGGAACAGCCGAAAGGAAAAAACGGGAAATTAAGGCAAAAAACTAAACAATTTTTTAAACTGAAACCAGAAATTCAAACCTAGGGGAGTCGCCAAAACTGTAGCTAGGGTTTTAACCCTAGCTTGTGCGAATGAGCACCTACTAAGGAGAAGGGACTCCTTAGTAGCAGTTCAGTAAATGTAAATTAAAATGCTAAGACAGAAATACAAATTACTCTAAACATGTGCATGAAACAGAAAAACAAGATATAAAGAATGGCTTTTGTATTAATGTTACCTCCAATGTGAAGGTTGGTGAAGCCCTTTGCAGTGATCCAAGAAGGTTGCTCCAAGCTCCAACTTGCTCCTTCTCTTTCTCTAATGGTGGAAATGGGCCAAAAGGGGCTCTCAAGGTGAAAGTAGCTCAAGGGTGAGCTAGGGTTTCAAGAGCTACTTTGGCAGAGTAAGGGTGCTTATGATTGTGGATATGAAATAAGGGGTCTCCATCGCCTATTTATAGTTTTTCAGTGGTGGAGTGTTGGCCCATGGTTTTGGAAACCATATGGTGTAGGGCAGCTGTATAGGGTTTTTTCCTCCTTTTCCTCATTATTTTATATTTTTTCTTCCCTTTTTGAGGCTTTTTTGACGGTTTTATGGCCTTTTGGAGGCATTTTAGGCCTTTTGGAGGCTTTTTAGTGGGATTTTCAGAATTTTCAAGGGAAATATGGTAGAAAAATGGACAAATGAGCCATGTAGTGGGGTAGATGAGGTAGTGAACACTTTTTGGGTGTTAACAAAAGTTCTCCACTTGCTCTAGAAATCTATATCTCAACATGGCCGCAAATCTCACTAATCCCAAATAAAATATTGATAATGTATATCAATCCTAGATAACATAACCATCTATCAAGATCATAATAAGCAATGCATGAGATCTACTACAACTCAAAACATGATTGCAATCACACACTTAGACTCTAACTTTTACCCTGCAAACCCAATGGGGAAAACCAACATCTGTGGGGCTTTCTTCTTTCTTGAGCCCAGAGCAAATAGTATAGAAGAAAGTACAATTAGAAATAGAGAAACAAATAGAGAACCTGACAACACAAAGCCCTAAATCTACAGCAGTTGTAGTTGTTGCTCTTGGGAAATGCGCCCCCAATTGTCTGCCCTCACGCTGGAACTCTGAACTCTGTCACTACCAATCTTTGGAAGTCGTACACTCTCTCTAACCACTGAAGGGTTGCTCCCTCTGCCCTTCTCCGCTACTCTACTCTGCCTGGATGAAGATCTGCATCCTCAATCATTGAATGACATACCCAGATGTACAGTTGTGCCCTTTCTACTCAAAGGCACGTCTTAGTTGTCTTTGCCTCAGTCCAACTCTGACTTAGCTCTGATGATCTCTCCTCGGTCTCTGAAGATGAATACTCTACTCTTTTGGCCCTTCTGGCCTTGCACATGCAGCTACTCACGTGTGTGACGTGTAGCTGGGACATCCCGCCCTCTCTGTTGCTACTCACCTGCTCACGTCTCAACTACAACTGCTCTCTAATCTCTGAAGGATCATAGCAAGATAGACTCTCTCACTGTCAAAATTAAAAGACTCCTCTGTCTCAGAAGATCTGCCCTCTCACTACTCTAAGGAATGTACCCCAACTATCTTAAATGGATATGCCCTCCTTGGTCAACTAACTCGCTCAGCTACTCTAATCACTTGACTCACACAAGCAACTTTGAATATTGTCTTTTGAATGTCCTTTTATAATCTCTTGGTGAGATTAGGGCTCAAAACCTTAATTTTGACTTGCATGCAAAATTTCACTAGTGTGTTAAAAACTGTGCATCAAAACAGTGTTAACTGCATGCATGCCACCTACAAGCACATGCATCCTTCATGCTCCTAAGCACCTCCATGCACCTCCATACACACCTCCATGCATACCATGCCATCATGCACATGCATGCTCACCCATCATAAACCGGTGCATTACCGCACACTAACATCCGACTGAAGAAGTAACTTGAAGCACCTCATGTCTTCAATCACTGAAGGCATGACAACCTATTAAAGTGCATCTCACACTCCAACTCACTACCTATACAGATGATGTACCTCCATGCTAGGCAGACCACATGGAGGACATCCTGAGTTATCAAACTGGACATATGCATTGCATAAAGCCTTGGAATTGTTTTGAAATTACATCTTAGGTCACAAGGTTCAAGTTTTCGTAGCTACATCCATCTTGGTCACTGCTTTGAACCAAACCGAGTTGCATAGCAATGGTCCAAAAGGATCATGTGCATGCAAGAATACGACCTAGACATTAAACCCACAAAAACCATAAGGGGAACAAGGTTGGTTGAATTGCTAACCAAATCCCATGCCTCGGTCATAATTGAATCACCTCAAGTAGAAGAATTGATTTCTTTCGAAGAAATTGCTAATGAAATTGAGTTGGCTTTCCAACCATGGTATGAACTATTGTATACTTTTTAATCAATGGTGTTTGTCAACCAAATATGGATAATAAAGCCAAAAGAACACTTCACTTACAAGTGATCTGATATGTTTTACAGGAACAAATCCTTTACAGGAGAGGCCTTGAAGGAGTTCTGTCACATCGCCTCAATCCTGATCAAGCCCAAAGGACACTTGAACAATATCATTCTGGAGTTTCTAGAGGTCCCTTTTCATCCAAAACGCTGCAGCAAAAGTTTTCCATGCAGGTTATTGTTGGCCTTCCCTCTATCAAGATGCCCATTTACTGGTTCAAAAGTGTGAGGCTTGCCAACGTTTCACTGGTAAGCAAAAGTTAGCTTCCATGCCTCTAAAACCCATTTAAGCACAACTCCCTTTTGCAAGATGGGTATGGATTTCATTGGGCCAATAACTCCACCTTTTAGTGTAGGTCACTTATTCATCTTGCCTACTATTGACTACTTCACTAAATGGGCAAAAGCAATTGCCCTTGGGAACTCCACTAAACTAGCATAGATCCATCTTAAACCCGGATCTATCTGTTAAAGTTAGGGTTTTGAAACAAAAATTAAACTGATGCATAAATTGTACTTTAATTCAAACTTAAATTACAAAAGCAGTACACAAATTTCATGAAAGCGGAAATAATAATAAAATCAGATCTGATAAAATAGGTTAGGGTAGAGAACCTTCCTTATACTCGGAGTTACTTTCAAATCAGACCTTGCCACTCAAAGGCAAGTCAATAAAATGGAACACAGATTGACCCTTACCTGAGGGTAAGCACATACCTGAGAGAGAGATATAAAGTACCGAAGGATAAGGTTAGACAGTTATAATAGACGGTATAGCAGTTGCTCAGGATACAATCCATCCAAGATCAACCTCAACATTAACCAAGACAGTCAACAAGTACCCAGCAGTGAATGGCAGCCATGAAACCTTCACAATAGTGAAAGGCATTGTTGGAGGAGCTAGTCAATGAGCCAACTAGACTAGTTAATCAACTAATCAAAGATTAGGTCGGCCTCCAAAGGTCGTGTCGGTTGACCGAACCGACAAGTAGTTACTCATAGTCATTTTGTAATCATATATAATAAGCTATTGAGGCAGTTAAAAACTTGGTTCAATTTTGTATATGTATGGACCCTCATGTGATTCTATAATATAATCTGTTATTCTACTATTTGTTCTTGTCTCTTGCCTCAATATGCTTATATGATTCTATGTGTATTATTGGTAACCTTATGTGATCTATGAGATTACAACATTGGTTCCGTTGCCGATAGTACATATACGGATGACATGACTATACGTAAATGATATGAGAGCAAGAGCTTAAGAATTGGTGGGAGCGTAAGATCGCAAATTATTTACAAAATTACGCGAGAAGAAACAAATTGACCATTGCTCAGGCGAATGAGAAATTCTTCACCAAAACCCATGAGAAATTTGTAGAATCGATACCTTAGTCGTGGAAAAAACTATTAGATGAAGCCAGAAGCAAATAAAGACCAAGAATTACTTAAGAAACTAATCCAAGGAGGAAGAACAAACCTGTCGGAGTGGTTTGAGAAAATTGCAGACAAATTCTGTCAAGAACAAGCAGTAGAGGAAAGAGTTTCAGTTGAAAGTATTGAAAAAACATTCTATACAGACTTTACTGAGCAATTTCTTTGTTCGTTACCAACCCTGTTGTTCAAATTTCTAGTCGACAGAGGAGTAGGTCATATAGTCGAACCTCGTCCCATCACTCATCGAACTGCCTACAAACACTAACTAGGCGGAAAAGCAGAAGGCGTGGGAAAGATTTATTGCAGAAAGGGAGTGGTAGTATTTCCTGAACAAATAAACAGAACTATCCGGGCTTACTAAAGCGTCGAGTAGGCTATGGGGGGTAGCTGGTCATGTGTCGAGGACAGAGTAGACGGATTCTAGTCAGACTAAGAAAATACCATCACCAGCAATGAAAAGTCGACCTAAGAAGGAAATTGAGCAAACAATGACTCATAAAAGTGCATCGGACCTACAAAAGATAGAAAGGGAGAAGAGGCAGAAAAAAAGGGAAGAGATACAAGAGCAAGCTATAGCGCTCCAAAGAAGGATGGTTTCCAGGGTGACAGAGCATGAGGAAAATCCGCCTCAGTCGGGTCATGCCCGACAAGAAGAAGGCGTAGATGAAGAGGTGTCGTCGATGGAAGAAGATTTGTGGATAGAGCAGCGAGAAGCTCTCCAACTAGAAATACCCCAGGAGGTAAGACCTCTGTCTCCGATAAATCCGAGTACCCGAATGCAGGCCATTCTCGAGGAGGACCTGAGACTAACAGTTGGTGAGTTCGATATATGGAGCCGACTAGACGACGAAGTAAACGATGACAATCATCTAATAATCCGTCGACCGAAGGAAGGAAATTGGGTTACACTTCAGGCGTACCCTTCCAACCGAAGCATCCACTTACTCTACCCCGGACATGAAGGAGCACCCCCCCTGCCAAACACAGCTTCACAAAACACCAACCAGTCGGATTCACGGGCACACCAGTGCAATTGGACATCGATAGAAAAAGTCGAAACCGACCGACAAGTTGTCGAAACAGAACCGACAAACAAAACATCTGACGAAAACGAAAGCTCCGACGAGACTAGCTACGGACAGAGAGATACACGGAATATCCCACTACCCCGACCACCACTGCTGCCACCGCCACCTCCCGAAGGAGAAGTCGATGCTGACATGGGACACGGTTCAGCACACATTCCACTCTATGAGGGTGACGAAGATCCCAGGCGACATTGGTTCTTCTGCGAATCGACATGGGAGGCCAATCAAGTTACAAATGTGTTAGAATTTCATCATTAAGCTAGCATTGTATTAGGATCTTTACTGAGAGTAACAAGCACAGCAATTAAACACAAGAGACAATGAACACAGTGTTTATCCTCGAGGAAATCATAAATGGAGAAAACCCCGCAACTTCCTCAGAGATAGAATCAGCACCAAAACAGTAAAAGCCCCAAAACAGTAAGTGATCTCCCGACAGCAGTAATATTCTTCTTATATAGCCCCAATGTCTTCTCCTTCCTCAACTATGCGCTACACTTGAGTGTGGATGAGTTGTATGATAAATAGAAACTCCAATTCTCTATTTATACTAATCCCGACATGACTAAAACCCTACCAGGGCCGACCTCTACTAGGAGAGTCTAATAACCCTAGTGCCCCAGAACTGCGGGGACTTTAACCCTTAGACAATCGAAGGGTTACTCACTATGACTTGACATGACTTGTTTACATTATTGATTCTCCCGATTGGAACATCGGGGCATGACAACATGACTCAATTACATTATAGATACATCCCGGAATAAACATCAGGTTACAATAGATAAGATACATAGATGAATACATTCCGAAGTTACAAATACATCAACACTCCCTCTTAACTAGGAAGGTATTCTTTCGACACAATTTTCAGCACTGGTCTTCTTCTTTGTATCAACTGGATCATCTCGTCATCTGCATCTCAGGTCTTCTGAGTCTTCAAGTCATCTTCATCTTCAAGTCATCGGATTTGGATCATCTCTCGATCTGGATCATCATGGGACATCATCACTAGCTATAATCACTGGATCTAGATCATCTCTCGATTTGGATGATCACTGCTGGATCATCATCACTCGATCTGGATCATCACTGGGCATCATCACAGGTGCTATCTCTTGATTCTTCTCGTCATAGGAACCTCTACAGAGCAAGTCCTTTTTCATACTGGATGTATCATCTCAGAGCTGGTCCTTTTTCATACCAGATGAGGCAGCTACTCAGAGCTAGTCCTTTTTCATACTAGATGAGCCTTCCCAGAGCTAGTCCTTTTTCATACTAGATGAGCCTTCCCAGAGCTAGTCCTTTTTCATACTAGGTAGGGCATCATAGAGCTGGTCATTTTTCATACCAAATGAGGCATCACAGCGCTGGTCCTTTTTCATACCAGATGTGGCAGCTACTTAGAGCTAGTCCTTTTTCATACTAGATGAGCCTTCCCAGAGCTAGTCCTTTTTCATACTAGGTAGGGCATCACAGAGCTGGTCCTTTTTCATGCTGGATGTGCCATCTACCCAGAGCTAGTCCTTTTTCATACTAGGTAGGGCATCACAGAGCTGGTCCTTTTTCATACCAGATGAGGCATCACAGAGCTGGCCCTTTTTCATACCAGATGTGGCAGCCTACTCAGAGGTAGTCCTTTTTCATACTAGATGAGCCTTCCCAGAGCTAGTCCTTTTTCATACTGGATGTGCCATCTACACAGAGCTAGTCCTTTTTCATACTAGATGTGTTTTCACAGAGCCAGCCCTTTTTCATGTTGGATGTGGCATTCACATATACTTGACAATGGAAGGAACCAATCCTCTCACCATGTCACAGCTCTTACATCCAACCATGGAAGGAACCAATCCTCTCACCATGTCAGAATGGCACAGCACTTACATCTGATCATGGAAGGAACCAATCCTCTCACCATGTGGAAATGGCACAGCACGGACACATCACTTCCTCTTGGGAGGAACCTCGATCTGGAGAACACCAAGCTTCTCCCTGAAGTACTCAAACTTCACCTTAGCCAATGGCTTAGTCAACACATCAGCTATTTATTCGTCGGTCGCAACATACTGGAGCTTCACTACTGCTCTCTGCACCATATCCCTGATATAGTGATACTTGATCTCAATATGCTTCGACTTGTCATGGAATACTGGATTCTCTGACAACTTTACACATCTCTGGTTGTCACAGTATATACAAGTAGCATCTAACTGGAGATCAAACAAATCAGACAGTAGCTTTCTCAGCTATACTGCCTCACAACTAGCTGAACAGGCTGCAACATACTCTGCTTCAACTGTACTCAGTGCCACACAGGATTGATTCCTGCTAAACCATGAGATCACACCTGATCCCATACTGAAGCAACACCCTAAAGTGCTCTTCTTATAGATGGCACTGCCTGCCCAATCTGAATCAACATAACCCTCTAGGTTAATCCTTTGATCAGCCTTATACTTGAGCCCATAATCAACTGTACCCTTCAGGTACCTCAGAATATGCTTTGCAGCAGTCAAGTGAACATGTCTCGGATCTGTCAAGTATTGGCTCAAGGTGTTCACAGCAAAACAAATATCGGGTCTCGTGTTCCTCAGGTACATCAAGGACCCAATCATCTGACGATACATCGTGACATCAACTATCTCTGATGAAGCATCACTCAATAGCTTCAGGTTTGATGTCATAGGTGTGGTCAATGCCTTGCAGTCCATCATCCCAAATCTCTTCAGGATCTCTACTGCATACTTTCCTTGTCCAAGAAGGATTCCATCTGTAGTCTGCCACACCTCCATACCTAGGAAATAATGCATCATTCCCAAGTCCTTCATCTCGAACTCAACAGCAAGCTTTCTCTTCGTATCAGCAATCAACCCATCCATACCTGTCACAAACAGATCATCTACATAGAGTAGAAGTATCACCGGGTTGCCACCTTCCACCTTGTAGTAAAGGTTGGAGTCTGCTTTACTCTTGGTAAAGCCCAAACTGGATAGAAAGTTGTCAATTCTGTCGTACCATGTCCTGGGTTTCTGTTTCAAACCGTACAGGGCTTTCTTCAGTCTACACACATGAGACTCCCTGTCACGTGTCTCAAAACCGAGTGGCTGTTCCACATACACGTCCTCTTCTACTACACCATTCAAGAAGGCAGTCTTGACATCCATTTGGTGTATCTTCCATCTCATCACTGCAGCCAGAGCAAGTACCGATCTGATGGAAGTGTATCTGGCTACAGGTGCAAAGGTTTCTTCATAGTCTATTCCTTCTTTCTGGGAGAAAACCCGAGCCACAAATCTTGCCTTATACTTTTCAATGCTACCGTCTACAGCATGCTCGATCTTGTAGATCCATTTGGAAATTACTACTGACTTCCCTTCTGGTCTTGGGACAACATCCCAAACATCATTCTTCATGATTGATTGATACTCTTCGATCATCGCATCCTTCCATTCTTTCCGTTCTGTCGCTTCTTCATACATGGAAGGTTCTTTATCAATGAAGTCACATAGTAAAGCTACATAACTGAAACAGGATCTAGTCCTCTTTCTTTCTCTGAGATTCTCTTCTGGAACCCCATACCTTTCCGCACCTTAGATAATCTCTCGTACCCAAGTAGGTTTCCTCTTGTGAGGATTCTTCTCCTGTGGTGGATCTACAGGTCTTTGTGGTTCTTCAAATTCTCGATCTTCTTCTTGAGTTTCTTCATTCATGATTGTATCATGAATTCTGGGAACTTCTGCTTCTTCAGGTTCTTCAACAGGTTTCTTTCTGGATTTGATGTAGGTTGGATCTTCGTCAAATGTTACATCCCTGCTGATGTCAATCTTTTTGAATCCTGGGAAGTATATTCTGTAAGCCTTCGAGCTTTCAAAGTATCCCACAAATATACCCTTCTTTCCTGAAGGATCTAATTTTGTTCTCCTCTTTTGGAATGTGTATGTACACAGGACAGCCAAATATTCTGAGATGGTTGACTTCTGGTTTCTTGCCGAAGAAGACTTCTTTAGGAGTCTTGTTCTCGAGTACTCTGTGTGGAGTACGGTTCTGTACATACACTGTTGTTCTGGCTGCTTCTCTGCCCAAAGATGCATAGGAAGATCTTGATCATGAAGCATAGCTCTTGCAGCTTCCATGATGGTTATATTCTTCCTCTCTGCAACCCCATTCTGTTGTGGATTGTAAGGAGTGGACAACTCCCTCTTAATCCCTGAGTCCTTACATAGTTCCTTGAACTCATTTGAAGTGAATTATCCGCCATTGTCTGATCGAAAAGTCTTGATCTTCTTTTCAATCTAGTTCTCGATCAAGGCTTTGAATTCCTTGAACTTGCTAAACACTTCATCTTTATTCTTCATGAAGTAAATCCATGTCTTCCTAGAAAAGTCATCAATAAAAGAAACATAGTACACATACCTGCTTAGTGAGCTTGATGACATTGGTCCGCATACATCGGAGTGGATGATTTCCAAGATTCCTTTTGTTTTACTTTCGCTACTTGGAAATGTCTTCTTCGTATTCTTTCCTTTCGCACATCCTTTGCAGACCCCTTCATGTTTTGCTTGTATTTCAAGAAGACCTTCAACAGCTTTGCTTGCAAGTGGTAGTGCTCTGTAATGCACATGTGCAAGCCTTCTATGCCACAGTTCATTTGGTTCTACTGTGTCATGAACCAAAGCTTGATCTGATTGGCCCTTCAACTTGTATAGGCCTCCTTCTTGTTCTCCAATCACAATTGCATCGTCAAAAGTCTTTCCTTTTGGCCACATAAGAACTTGGCCATCTACAAAAGCAACCCTCATTCCTTTTGCATCTAATGCAGATATGGAGAGGAGGTTCTTCTTTAGTCCTGAAACAAATAATACATTCTTCATCTTCAAACATTTTCCAGAGTCTAGTTTATAGAAGGATTCACCACTACCTTTTATTGGATACTGGTAGTCATCCCCAAGTTTCACCTTGTGAGGTGACTCATGTTCAGATAGCTTTACAAATGATTCTTTGAATCCCGTCATGTGCTTGGAAGCACCACTGTCTATAAGCCAATCATTGCTTCCATGTGAAACAGTTCCCGTGAGAGCGGAGATTAGAACATATTCATCCTCACTTGAAGAGTCATCACTCTCTTGTCTGATTTTCATCATCCTCTGCAACATGGGCATGATGTCTTCTCTTGTTTCCCTTCTTCCTTAGATTTCTTTTGTTAGGGCAGAATTTGGATATGTGACCTTTCTCATCACATGTGTAACATCTAATAGTATTTAGATCTTTTCTAGAGTGAGAGGTCTTACCTTTGGAGTGATAATTGCTCCTCCTGTTTTTCTTGGAGTGAACTGTGAGGGCTTGATCTTCACTACCCATCTTCTCTTCTCGAGCTGCTATCCTAACTTCTTCTTGAGAGCATTCTTCCCATAGCCTGCTGAACTTGACTAACTTCTTTCTGGCACAGATTCCTTGAATGAATGAGTCCCATGATCTAGGGAGACCATTCAAGGTGGTCATCACAATTTCTGCATTTTCCACTTCTTCATCTACTGCTTCTGTTGTCCACCGATTGCACACCAGCAGCAGAAATCTTCTGAAAGCTGTCTCCTCACTTGGGAAAGTGGGAGAGGTGTGAGTCGTGACCTTAGGGGCAAGCACAGAGCTAGGTACTGTCACCTACTCCTAGCTCCTCCGTTTAGGCTAACTCCTAACAAAGCCAAGGGGGGTAGTCCCTAACAAAGAGTTTTCTATGCCTCAATGTTTTAAGTTAATTTTTAGATGTTTTTGGATGTGGATGGGTGTTGTTTAGGAGTTACTGTGATTTAAAATGATTAATATTAGGGGGATGATGATTAATCAAAGCAATCCACGTTGCTAACAAGAGATCACACAGATAAGCAAAGATTCCAAATTTATAACTTAAGCATTTACATATAATCAATTGAAATGGCCCATAGACAGTTGATCAAGATAGAAAATTAATCAAATATAACAAAGGACCAGTGCCTTATGGAGTCAAATAAATGCGTGAAATAAAGTCTAGGAATCAAGCTAGTGAGTATTAGGTTTTGCAAGTGCTCTTGGTAGATTTTAAAAGTTTTTTGATAGTGGTCTTGCTTAGAGTGTCAACAAAAGTTTGTCAAAGTCGGGAGACTCTTCTAGGTTCTCTTCGTTGAAGACATGTCGGGCTCGCCCAGTATCCCAGGCTGGTATCGCCAAGATTGACCAGCTAGCCGAGAATCTAAGACAGCGGAAGGTTCTGGCGCCTCTACTAGGAAGTACTTTGGAAGAATCCCTACAACGTCGGTGCGTTGGTTACGGGTGTTTAAGTATTATTAAATTACTCTTGTAGGGTTTAAAGATCCAGTGTCGTTTCTGGGTATTCTGATCTGGGATCAGTCAGAGCATACTTCGACAAGGAGGGGAGGGAGTTAATTAATTAAAAGGGGTGTGTGTGTTGAAGGTTTTATTAAGTTGATTAATTAAGACTCTCCGACAGAGAGCGCTCTTAACCCTGTCTTATGACAGTGGTTCAAGAGACTTAGCTAATCTAGATGAGACTAATGCAGGGATTATGCAAACCTAGGATGCTCTGAGGCTCTCCGATAGAGAGTACTCTTGACTTCTGTTTTTGCAAGTTCAAGAGTCTTACTTAAGAGTTAATTGATTAAACAATGTGAATAAAAAGCAAAGATGACTTATTAAACTCTCCGACAGAGAGCACTCTTGATCCACCTTATGGTGTGATTCAAGAGATTTAAGCAGTCGATTTATTTAAAAAGATAAACAATTTAAAAGAGTAATCAAATTAATTAATGAATTAGAAGTGATAGATTAACAATTAATATTCTAAGCATAAGATGCAAATAATGATGAAGACAAGCAAATCTAACCTAAGCATACACAAGTAAACACAACACAAGCCTCCCCAAATGGGGGAGGATGAGAGTGGAGACTTAAAAACCCCACTCAAACAAAAGTACTTTATTGAAATTATTACAATTTGCCTTTAGGAATTTAATCCCTGAAAGGGATTTTCAAATAAAAGCATACAACTCTACTATCATTAAAATTTGCATAAAAAAGGAGAGTGATTTACTTTTACTTGAAACTTTTCTCAAACTTTGCAAAAAGGGAAAAGAAGAAGTTTGAATGAGAGCAAAAAAGTAAGGCAAAGAAGGCTGAAAATAAGAAGAAAATGATAGAAAGAAGGAAGGAAAACAAAAAGAAGGTCAAAAACAAGAAAATGGAAGAATAGGGCAGCCAACTATGAGGCCAAAGGAGTATAAAAAATGATGAAAACAGGGCAGCGATGAAGAAGGAAGATGGTTGTCATAAAAATCAAAAAACAGGACAGCAAACAAAAAGGGGAAGAAAAGGCCAAAAACAATATGGAAGAAGGGCCAAAAACTAGGGCAAAAAGAGGCATAAACTAGGGCACACTAGGGCTGTCCAAAAAGAAGAAAATGAGTGGTAAAAAGAGTAAAACGAGGCAGCGATGAAGAAAAGATAAGAAAGGGCAAAACCAAGCAAGGAGGAAAAGGATAGCAAGCAAGAAAAACAAGGGAATCAATGAGCAAAAAGAGAACTAGAAGAGGGAAGTTCGGTAACCAAGAAAGTATTTGAAATTATGGATGGAACCCAAGAGAAAGAGCTAGACTCCCAGCTTTCTTTTTGTATTTTGAAAAAGAAGATCTTTGTAGGTCCTGCAATGAAAGTGTTAGATTAAAAAGGTTGCATGAAGCCTGGGATAGAAGCAGCTGAGCTCACACCCTTCTTCAACCTATGAAGCCTGAAAACACACTACAACTCAACACAAAACATGAGATCAAAATACATGCTAGTATGCTAATAAAATTGAATCATGATCAACATTACGTATATACTGATTACGCATGTCCATCAAAATACTAATCTACTTCGCATAAACAATCAAGTTGAACTACAAATGATTGTTCTACTGTGCCAACAATGGCCCTCTTGAGCTAACAAATAAACAATTTAATCTCACATAAGCATTAAAAAAAAATAGGGGTTAGAGACAATATCACCTCAACCAATTGCAAAAAACTACCACATCCAAGAGCTCATGGACCTCCAAAGTCTGATCTTTATTAACAAATTAAAGCAAATGCTTGATACAAATTTCTCAGAGTAACTCTGCTACAAAAGTCCATGCAAATAGAGCTGAAAGAGCCTCTTTTTAACAAATGAGTGAGTGTTAAAACCCTAAAACCAAAAAACCAACCCTAACCAGCTTAGCCACCTAACAAAGAGCCCAGACCTAAATCGGAGAATCGGGAGTGAGGGGAGGCTTCCACCCAGGCAAGGCGCCCCCACTCCAAACCTATGCACTGAAAAAAAAGCCAAGGATGAGGCCACATGTGTGAGTCTGGATGTAGGTAAGCTCATCCTTTAGGTCTGGCAGGAGCCTGAGCTAGGTTTGGGAAGCCCACTGATGGTGTAAGCTTCAGTCTTCACCTCGATCAAATCACCGGACCAATGAGAGCTCTCCATCTCATCTTTAGCTGGAGATGACATGTCTGATAACTGATAATAAATTAATTGCTCTCTTAATGATGACTGAAGCTGAGTTATGATAACTCCAATCATCATAAGTGTTCCATAAGATGTAATTTAGCATTTTATTTTACTAAATTTGGATTAATTTGGAGAGTATTAGTTTTCTCCAAAATAATCATTTTTTTTAATAAAAATCATTTTTTAATCAAAATCATTTTTTTACTAAAAATCAGTTTTTTACTCAAAACTGATTTTTTTGAGTAAAAAGGCATTATGTGTTCAATTGCTGATCTGAAAGTTGCTTCTGACTAGCTGGCTGATCAAGAATGATTTTTGGCTTAAGGTTAGAGCCTTCAATCACTAAATTCTAAGTCCGGATCACGAATGGGTTTTTTCCATTTAATTTATGGAAAAATTAACCCAAAAAACTTAGGAAAAGTAATTAAAAATTAAAAAATTAAAAAAAATAATTTTTCACTGTTCGAAAAAAAAAAAATTCGAAATTTTTCGATGTGTCCAGATGACTTAGGACATGACCATGATCTATCTAAATAATGTCTAGTAGGCTTATAACACTCAGTTGGGCTCTAATAACCCCCCAAGGCCCAGAATTCAACATCGAGCATTCCAACTTTGGAGGAAGCGGGAGAAAACCTCGTCAAGTATACTCAGCTGAAGGCAAAGCATAATTGTCAGGGGCAAAAAACTCCCTGGAATACCCTATTTGCGATTCTACGTCTTAGGAGACCGAACCACTCAAAAATATCCTACTAGCACATTTTATTACAAACCCCGCGGGGCCATGGTCAAAATTATTCAAATAAAAAAGTGACTAGCCAATATTGGCTAGACAAGCAGACGGATCAACTGATACACTGGAATCAGACTTTGAACAAGTCTGTCAACCGGCAGCTCCGCAGGTAACCCAACTATGGTACATAAAAGTTGGATAACAGCTTCTAGCTGCTCTTTGATCTGAGAAACCCTTGTAAAGTAAGACTAAATAGTCTCAGCATTCTGGATTTTCACATTCTTCAATTGGTTTCTCAAGGTCATCTTCTTGTTTATGTTCTTCCCTTCAAACAATTTGGTTAAGGCATCAAACATAGCTTTAGGTGTCTTAAGGGAGGACACCTGTGGTATGAGATGATCCTTGATAGAATCAGCAATGATTCTCTTTGCCATAACCAACTTCCTTTTATGCAAGGCCTTAGCCTCATTTCCCTCTGGAACTGGAACCTCCTCATTGATATAGGAGTCCAACTCATTCTCTTCCAGGACCAGGGAGATCCTATACTTCCAAGCTCGGAAGTTATCAGCTCCCTCAAGCTTTTCATCAAGCTTGGTATGATAAGACATCTTAAACTGAGAACCTCAAATGGAAATACAGAAGATTTAGATCTTACCAGGTTCAAGATGTTGAATCTAAAACTTGAGCTGAAATCCTGTAGTGCTGGTTCAGTAGCAAATTAGGGTTTTGCTTTTCCGGAGATCTGTTCACCCAAATGCCTTGAAATTTATCCCTAACTTCGATTTTGGGGAGGAGATCAATCCAGGCCTGGGCTCACTGAAAAATTCCTCTTCTGTGAAAAGCCCTAATTTCCAGCAGTAGTGTTGGGTCCAAAACTGAAAAACCTCAAAATTGGATTCTGCTTCGACAAAAAGATGCGCCCTAAGGAGGAGAGTTATTCCACCTTACTTTTGCTGAAAATCTATGGAGAAAGATCCACAAACTAGGAAGCCCTAGTTCCCGCAGCAACACAATGTCTTCTTCTCAGGTTAGCTCTGATACCATGTTAGAATTTCATCATTAAGCTAGCATTGTATTAGGATCTTTACTGAGAGAATAACAAGCACAGCAATTAAACACAAGAGACAATGAACACAGTGTTTATCCTCGGGGAAACCATAAATGGAGAAAACCCCGCAACTTCCTCAGAGATAGAATCAACACCAAAACAGTAAAAGCCCCAAAACAGTAAATGATCTCTCGACAGCAGTAATCTTCTTATCTAGCCCCAATGTCTTCTCCTTCCTCAACTATGCGCTACACTTGAGTGTGGATGAGTTGTATGATAAATAGAGACTCCAATTCTCTATTTATACTAATCCCGACATGACTAAAACCCTACCAGGGCCGACCTCTACTAGGAGAGTCTAATAACCCTAGTGCCCCGGAACTGCGTGGACTTTAACCCTTAGACAATCGGAGGGTTACTCACTATGACTTGACATGACTTGTTTACATTATTGATTCTCCCAATTGGAACATCGAGGCATGACAACATGACTCAATTACATTATAGATACATCCCGGAATAAACATCGGGTTACAATAGATAAGATACATAGATGAATACATTCTGAAGTTACAAATACATCAACAAAATGAAGATAGACAAATGGCACAGTTCGCAGGTGCGCTACGAAAAAGAGCATTAACTTGGTATATGACTTATACCGAAAGAACACCTAACGCAACTAAAGCAAAGATCAAGCAGCAATTTCTGTCCTTCTTCAAAACACTAGATGCGAAGCATCTGGCAACGAAAAAACTTAAGACTCCAATTCAGAAACCAGCAAAAACCGTCTGAGACTATGATAAAAGATGGAAAGACCTCTTGAGCCAAATAGACTATGTTATTGATTAACAATTATTGATTCAATGGTTTCTAGCAGGACTCTCCCAAAAGATCTGACGACATATAAGTCTGGAGACATTTAAAACGTATGAATAAGCACTGACAAAAGCTCTACAAGTCGAGATCGATGAGGACTACCCAACATACCCTGCTGTCGATGCAAGAATTGAAGAACAATTGGAAATCATGCAGAAATCTTTGAGAGAACTGAACCTCAAGGGTCAAGAGATTTGGTGCACAAAATGTTCTACAGCCGGCCATACCAAAGAATATTGTCGACAGGACATAAGTCTACAAGACGTTTGTTTTGTTCAGACAAAATGTTTATGTAATATCTGTCAGGAGCATGGACACCATACAACGAAGGATTGTCCATACAACATGAAGAATGGCAAAGCTTTGTGGTGTGCAATCTGTGAAGTCAAGAGTCATGCAACAGCCGACTGCCACCTGAACCTTAAGAATCTACAAAACTATCAGGCAGTCTACCAAACAAACGTCGTGGCCCAGAACAATGATAATACCTCAAACGAACAAAACGTACCAAACAATTGACAATATGAAGGCCGTAGATACGAACGCCGATTCGACAACTGTCGCGGAGGATTTGGAGATCAAGGGCGATTCTCTAAAAATCGTGACAATCGACCACGACAACCAGTTCAATGCTTCACATGCTATAAAGGACATCGGTATGCAGACTGTCCATATAAAGACAGAACCAAACTAAACTTTTGTACTAGCTGTGGTGTGGGCGACCACTCATTGGAAAATTGTCCCACCATACTTGACAAAATTAATAAAAAGAAGAATGTTAATGTCTTGTCTTGTGTTCAAAAAAGTGATATAATTCGCACAAAGAACCTACACATAGTAACTAGACAAGGAACAAAAATTGGAAGTGACAATCCAAGAATAAGCAAGATTAAAGATAAAAATGAATATCCTAACCCGATAAAGCAAAAGCAATTGTATAACGATGCATCGAGCATGTTTCAAGAATTTGCTAGACAAGAAGATGTCTATGACAATTTGCAGAACACACTCCACGAACTATTGAACCTAATGCATAAAGATAAGTCGATGGCACAATTCATTGACCTACTGCACAATATTAAAAACAAAAATGACACAGATAAACAAACTAAGTGTATATGCAGCATAAATCAAAAAGATAAGAATGATGTCGACCCACTTGTCGATCTCGAAATAGAAGGTTACCACGTTCGACAAGCCGTTCTCAACTTTGGATCCCAAGTAAATATCATGACGAGAGATACATGGGAACAGTTGGGTAGGCCCCGACTAAATGAATCAAGCATATATTTAAAGTTGGCCGACCAAGAACTGGTCGAACCCACTAGGGTTTGGAGAAATGTCGATACAACGATAAAAGGCATTTCGACAAAAGTTGATTTCGAAATCATCGACCCTAAGGAAGGATCCAACTCCTTTCCAGCGTTGGTAGGACGCCCATGGGAAAGAAAAATGAAGGCATCTATCTCATTGGACAAAGAAAGGATAAAACTAAAAGGGAATGGACAAAAAGTGATTGTCCCCATTCATCCTTCACAAGGAAAACCCTGGTCTGAACCTATTGATGAAGAAGTCGATGTTCGACAACTCTACCAGATTCAAAATAATGAAGATTATACTGTACCTAATATTTACGAAGAACTTCATCTAGGGAACCAAGACTCGATTGGATATAACTCAGATGCAGAATTGTATGATTGGGAAATTGAAAACTATGAAACACAAGCAAGGGGTTGTTGGTCCATTCAAGCCATCCAAAAGAAACCAACTCGACAATGCTTTTCTATATCGACTATTCTAAAATATTTCAGAAAAGAATAAGGGAATATCCTTCTTTAGCACCAATAAAAACAGATAATCAACAAAGTCTTCAATATAAAGAGAGAGAATCACCAGTTCTCCATGTAGAACAAGTCTCTAAGAACCTAGGTGATCATGGCCGACTCCAAAGCCTGGTAGAAACGTTTACAGGACAAGTTGTTCGTTGGTGGGACACAAATCAGTCGAGACTGCAAACATGGACAACAGCTTCGACTTTCTTCATAGAAAGGTTCGGAGGAAGGAAGCAAACAAAACAAGCACAAATACATGTCTTCACCCAAGGACAAGATCCAGAAAATCATATAAGAATATTTGAAAAAGAATGGAAAAGAATTGGTTACAAAGATGATCGTATATGGCCAGACCTGTTTCCCTCGACATTAGATGACCTACCTAACAAATGGTGTAAAATGGAAGAAGCACAAGGCGAAACATTCCTGTGGAATGAACTTAGAGAAAATTTCATTAAGGACTTTAGGTTTATACCGGAAAACGAAAAATTAGTCGAAGCTACAAAACAAATAAAAACATTTATACAACCTGTTGCCGCCTAATTCACACTTTAAGGAACAGGAAAGTCACAACCTGCTATGTGTGTCCTTGGGGGCAAGCGAGAGCTGGGGACCACTGTCACCACAGTCCACAACTCCTCCGTTTAGGCAAGATCCCAACAGAGCCAAGGGGGGAAGTCCCTACGGAAGACTAAGTTCCAGATTTATTAATTAATTACAAATTAAAGGGATCTTTTTAAAGTTGTGAGGCTAAGACTTTATACTATCTAAGGAACGACAAGCACCATGCAAATGCAAAGATTTCCTTTTAATGACAAGCAGACCTTGAGATAAATGAAGACTAGTGCCTATTAACAAATGGAGTCTAAGGATAAATTACAACTTTACAAATTTACAAATGAAATTGAAATCTAAGTTGATTAACCCACAGTTTAGGTGTTATCCCAATCAAAACAGGTTACAATATGGACAAATGAATACTATGAACAATATAAACAATAATGAATGAACAGTTAAGCAGTATTAACAATATCCACAGTCGTATCAGATGTTATGAACAGATTGAATAAATGGAACAATTATTAAGCTTTCACCCCAAAAATGTTGAAACGAAATGAATCAATTGTGTTACACAAGATCTACAGATTACTAAACAATGTGATTACTTAATCAAATGAATTAAAGATGCCACCACAAGATTTTGCGAAAAACTGAAAGGAAAAACTTGCAGTGAAATAAAATGTGAAAGTGCTTGCAGTAAAAACCTTGAACAGCAAGGCAAAGATAAATAGCAGTGACCTGTGTTTGTAGGACGTTTTGCAATGTCTCTTGTAAATTTTAATAAATTTTATTAGAGGTGAAATCTTTGATTAAGTTTTAGATCCGGTGATGTGACTACCCCAATCTAGTATTTCTCAAGTCAAAGAGGGAATGCTGGTGCGCTCAACAAAGTGGGAGCAAAGCCCACCCGTAGCTCCCAGGTCAAACCCCAATGCCCCGGCGCTCAACAAGGAGGACGTAGAACGCCTAGAGACCCCCCACGGTCTTCTACTCCAAGTCGCTTCCGAGTCACTGTTTTTAATTAACCGGACAAATAACAAGATGGATGCCTATTAAACTAAAATTTCTCTATCCCCTGTCGTATCTCGCGAGTACCCCGAAGGGTGATAACCGAGTAGAGGAACGGGGGCTAGTGAAATTGTTTTTGGTTAATTTTAAGGGTAAATTTTAAGTCTTGGTGATTAGCATGCAAGGTTAATTTTATACTATCAACAAGATCAACCAAGCGGTATCCCTTATGGGAGGTGCTGGTACTTGATCTTGGACTGAAAAATAAAGTATGAGGGTTTGTAGCAGAATGTTGTTCTAATTAAACTAAGCCCCCACTTTTCCTGCTTTTCATGCCCAACTTGAAGTCCCTAAAGGGAGATGACAAGTGGGCAGAGGATACACCGGATCCGTGGGTTGTTTGGTTACTCTTTTAACAGAAGTACTAATTAAATACAATTAGCTAAAACAAAATCCTAACCACACAACAATCTCTGTAACAGAGATGGTGGTCTGTCATAGAGATTGGTGGGTAAACAGAAATAAAAATGATTAAACTAACCTCACTTCAATCCCTTAAGGGAAGGTGGGTAAACGGAAATAAAACTTGCATAAAAGTAAATCTAAGCAACTAGTTATCTATGCTACCTCTACACTACTCATATACAGATTTACAAAGCCTTTTAGAGAAAACCCCAAAGAGAACTTCTCTTTTGGGGCTTACAATCTTTAGAAGAGAAGAGAAGAAATGTGGTTTTGGGGCCTCTTTTGGACCAATCTTTTCTGGGGCTTTTTAAGCAAATTTGGGCAGCATAACCCCCTCTTTCTGTGCATAAACCTGCAAAAAACCAGCAACTTTACTTGCTGGAATTTACTGCAGAAAAGTAAATCAGAAAGTTAGCACAGAAAAAATGAAAACCCAGAAATTTTATTAAAAAAATCTGAACATGAAATTTTGAAAAAATTGAAATTTTAGCATTCAGAAAACGAACTTTTGGGCACCTAAATGGTGTATTAACAGCAGATTTAAAACTCTATACTAATCTACAATGGAAGAAGGCCCTAAAACAAGGGTTTTATTCACTATACAGTGAATAAAACTCAGTTTTAGGGGTGAGAAAGAAATATGGCCGAAAATGCAAATTTGAAGAGAAACCCTTGGAGAGATGTCCTTGGCTTGGAAAACCTGTAAATAAACTTATGAGAGAGCTGCAAAATGTAAGCAAAGAGGTGAGCACCCAATAAATCTACCAAAATACTTTGATAAATCTTATTAAAAACTCACAAATGGAAGCAAAAATACTTCTACTTACAAATCCCTCCACAAAATACTTTGTGGAGAGCTATCTAAGCTAATACAAATGCAAATCAAATACATACATATACAAGTTACCTCACCAAAAGATTCATTAAATGTAGAATGACGGCACAATATCCCTCCAAAGTGTTTCCTTGATTATGGCCCAACTAGGGCAAGATTTGAATACAAGAAAGCCTCTAGGGCTTGAGCAAAATAGCTAGGGCACAATGTAGAAGAAGAGAAGAGAGGAAATATTTCTGCAGCATAACAATAGCATGAGAGAAGTTATCAAATGAGGGAGTGAGACCCTCATTATATAGTTGAGGAGCAACCCCAACCCCTTGAAGATCAACGGACAAGATTAAATCTAAATCTAGATTAGATCTCCACGACTAGATCTAGGTATTTGACTTTTGCACCCTCTCAACCATTCTTCACCCTTAGATCTAGGGTTTTTGACTAGGCGCCCCCTTAGATTGCTTTTGTGGGCCCAAGAGCTAGGCGCCTCCAAACTAGACGCCCTCCTCTAAATGTGGCGCCTTCTTCCAAGTGTGGCGCCCTCCTTTAGATTGACGCCCTTCTCTATATGGTAGCGCCCTCCTTATATGGGTAGCGCCCTCTAAATGTGGTATCGCCACTTAATGTTCTCTTCACATGTGACACCTCCCAAAATGGTGGTTTGGCCACTTAATGTTCACTTGGACCACCTCTTAAAAAGGGTCATACTTAAACCTTGTTTGTCCTCCAAACTAGGCTTAGAGCTTAGCCATTTAAATATCTAACCTTTAGACTTAGGCTAAATAAATATTTCACCTTAGATTTAATTTTTCAATTTTTCCCAATTTTGACTTAGGAAAAATTAAAAATAATCTTGAAAAATTATATCTTGGCCATGGGGGGGTGAAAAAATTTGAAATAAATTTTCCTAGGCCTAGCAACCCCCAAACAAAATTACCATGGCATTATTTGATTTTTTCCTTCAAAATCAAATAATATGAATTTTTGACTTAGGGAAATTAATTAATTCCCTAGGAAAAATAGACCTTGCTTAGCCAAAAATGGTCTATCTCCTCAACCCTTTATCAAAATGACATGGGACTCGAAACAGTGGCTTAGGGGGTTTCATAGCAATTTACCTTGCATTCATAGCCCCTATTACAAAGTGCCAATGCTTGAGCAATTACATTATTACATCAAAACTTAGTTAATTAACCACCCAGGGGTGAAATTAATTAACTAGAAAAAATAAATAAAAATACAACAACATAACGAAACTCCGCAAGACTCTTATACAAATGTCTAGCATGATCATGAATAACATTTTGAACCCTTAGCCACCCCATGGACTTGACTGTTAGAACGCCCGTCACCACTTTGGAGGATTTTGAGTGAAAAACCTAACCAATTAAAATCGTTTAAAGAACAAGATTAATTCGAAAGGGAAAAAACACTCGATGAGGGGACTTCCCTAACAACCAGTTCCATGGTGTGGCGTCCATATCATATGACCCACACTAGCACATAGAATTACATTAATTTTCCCACGCAGGGGAGCGAACATTTCGTTTTACAAAGGGGCAATTGCCCTGCAGAAGTGAAAAATCCTTAGATTTTTCCAAGGTACAATTTGTACAATTATGTACATCTTCATGTACATGAAGTTGCCACCTAGTCGAAATAGGTGGGCAACATCTGGCTCCAACTAGGGAACATGTGTTCGATCATCGGAGAGCATATGAGAACTCCAGAGTCCTGCAACCACAGATTCTCACCAATAACCAACATAAGTCCTTAAGCAAAGACCAATAAATAAACAATAAACAATATAAATAAATGAAATTGCTATACAA
>LPNX010498189.1:159497-214236 GCA_001517045.1 Pseudotsuga menziesii
TGATTTATGCTACAGGAACCAACATCTTAGCATTATTTAACCAACCTCCTAGATCAATGTTTAATTGTGTATTAGGAGCAATTGAAATAGGAGGGGGAGGAGGTACCTTAGGAACATTGGTTGGAGTTCTTTCTTGACTTTGATTCTTCTTACCATTTCTTTGGTAAGTTATTCCTCTATACCTAGAGAAATCTGACACTTGCTGCTCACTAGGCTTAGGGCCAAAAGCTGCTTCTGCTACTTCATTTATTGATTCAACACTTTGACTCTTCTCAACTAAATCCATCCATTCATGCATGCCAATATCATACTTCTACCCACACATGTTCACTTGTTCATTCTCTGTTTTTTCATTCATTTTATCATTTATGATTTGCAAAAAGACTTGACAAGTGTTTTCTTCATGAAAATCACCACAAGGCCTACAATATGGAATAGCTTGATGGTCAACCACATTGGTAGACTCTAGAGGATTAGGGGGCCTTTGATCTTGAGGTGGGGGCCGTCTTTGGTTTTGCCACCTATCATTTGGCTTGTTTGAATAGAAATTATTTCCTCTGTTTCTTTCCAAAGAAACTACCTTGTTTTGTAATGCTGTCTGGTTTGCCTGCATGGCAGCAATCTGATTAGCATGATTCACGTCCATTTGTTTGATCAATTGGGTAAGCTTATCTATGGAGTCACCTTGAGGTTCCTGGTTTTCAAACTTAACTTTTTTTACTTCATTAGCCTTTGAAGAACTACCCCTTGAAAACCCAGGAATATTAGATTTACCAGCAGCTTGCATGTTTTTATCTATCTTGATAGCTTTTTCCTGTGCATCCTTAAGATTTGCAGGCTCCTTATCCCTTATCTGATATTTCATTTCTCCTTCAAATGCTTGGATGTAATAAATCAAGAGAGATGCTTCTTGGGGTTTGATGTCTGCAGGGAGACTTTTTACTAAGTCATTAAACCTTTTATTAAATTCTTCCATGGTCTCATTCTCTTGCTTGTGACTAGTATGCAAGGCTGCTAACAAGAAATGGTTATCCCTTCTATCACCCCATCTATCATTGAAAGCTTCAATGATTTCCTTGAGAGTTTTGAACTTATTGTCATTCTGATCTTGAAACCATTCCATGGCATCATCTTCTAAAGACAAAATAAACAACCTCATCTTGACATCCTCATAGTTATGAGCATTACACCACTTGGCCAAGCACTGGTTGAACTTGGTGATGTGAGACTTGGCACTGATGGCATTATTACCTTGAATGGAAGGTAACTTTTCTATAGCTTTATCTGGCAAATCATGAGGATAACCAATGATGTTAGAGAAATCACATGGCTTGCATAGATCATCCATCGGTGAGGGTTGGTTGTTTTGGGCAAACAACAAATGGATATCAGAGATAGCCTCTTCTCCAAGATTTGCAAGGAGTCTATGGGGAGCAAGTCTATTCAACCTCCTCCTATATACCCTTTCAGGCTCGGTGTGGGAGTTGAGTAGACCACCTGAATGGCTCCGGGTAGAATACCTCACTATATTTTGAAGTGGAGTCGCCACTTGGAGAAAAAGATAGCTCTAATATGGGTAAATAAATTATTAAATTCAATTAAAGAATTTTATTAACAATTTAACGAATTGAAGAATTAAAAACAAGAAATTAATTAATTAAGTCAGACCAAGGACAAATGACTTGTCCCCGGCAACGGCGCCAAAGATGTTGCCGCCTAATTCACACTTTAAGGAACAGGAAAGTCACAACCTGCTATGTGTGTCCTTGGGGGCAAGCGAGAGATGGGGACCACTGTCACCACAGTCCACAACTCCTCCGTTTAGGCAAGATCCCAACAGAGACAAGGGGGGAAGTCCCTACGGAAGACTAAGTTCCAGATTTATTAATTAATTACAAATTAAAGGGATCTTTTGAAGGTT
This sequence comes from Pseudotsuga menziesii, assembly GCA_001517045.1. Classification (NCBI taxonomy): domain Eukaryota; kingdom Viridiplantae; phylum Streptophyta; class Pinopsida; order Pinales; family Pinaceae; genus Pseudotsuga; species Pseudotsuga menziesii. The sequence goes on from LPNX010498189.1 coordinate 161,419, forward strand.
GTGAGGCTAAGACTTTATACTATCTAAGGAACGACAAGCACCATGCAAATGCAAAGATTTGCTTTTAATGACAAGCAGACCTTGAGATAAATGAAGACTAGTGCCTATTAACAAATGAAGTCTAAGGATAAATTACAACTTTACAAATTTACAATTGAAATTGAAATCTAAGTTGATTAACCCACAGTTTAGGTGTCATCCCAATCAAAACAGGTTACAATATGGACAAATGAATACTATGAACAATACAAACAATAATGAATGAACAGTTAAGCAGTATTAACAATATACACAGTCGTATCAGATGTTATGAACAGATTGAATAAATGGAACAATTATTAAGCTTTCACCCCAAAAATGTTGAAACGAAATGAATCAATTGTGTTACACAAGATCTACAGATTACTAAACAATGTGATTACTTAATCAAATGAATTAAAGATGCCACCACAAGATTTTGCGAAAAACTGAAAGGAAAAACTTGCAGTGAAATAAAATGTGAAAGTGCTTGCAGTAAAAACCTTGAACAACAAGGCAAAGATAAATAGCAGTGACCTGTGTTTGTAGCAATGTCTCTTGTAAATTTTAATAAATTTTATTAGAGGTGAAATCTTTGATTAAGTTTTAGATCCGGTGGTGTGACTACCCCAATCTAGTATTTCTCAAGTCAAAGAGGGAATGCTGGTGCGCTCAACAAAGTGGGAGCAAAGCCCACCCGTAGCTCCCAGGTCAAACCCAAATGCCCCGGTGCTCAACAAGGAGGACGTAGAACGCCTAGAGACCCCCCACGGTCTTCTACCCCAAGTCGCTTCCGAGTCACTGTTTTTTAATTAACCGGACAAATAGCAAGATGGATGCCTATTAAACTAAAATTTCTCTATCCCCTGTCGTATCTCGCGAGTACCCCGAAGGGTGATAACCGAGTAGAGGAACAGGGGCTAGTGAAATTGGCTAGTGAAATTGTTGTTGGTTAATTTTAGGGGTAAATTTTAAGTCTTGGTGATTAGCATGCAAGGTTAATTTTATACTATCAACAAGATCAACCAAGCGGTATCCCTTATGGGAGGTGCTGGTACTTGATCTTGGACTGAAAAATAAAGTATGAGGGTTTGTAGCAGAATGTTGTTCTAATTAAACTAAGCCCCCACTTTTCCTGCTTTTCATGCTCAACTTGAAGTCCCTAAAAGGAGATGACAAGTGGGCAGAGGATACACCGGATCCGTGGGTTGTTTGGTTACTCTTTTAACAGAAGTACTAATTAAATACAATTAGCTAAAACAAAATCCTAACCACACAACAATCTCTGTAACAGAGATGGTGGTCTGTCACAGAGATTGGTGGGTAAACAGAAATAAAAATGACTAAACTAACTTCACTTCAATCCCTTAAGGGAAGGTGGGTAAACGAAAATAAAACTTGCATAAAAGTAAATATAAGCAACTAGTTATCTATGCTACCTCTACACTACTCATATACAGATTTACAAAGCCTTTTAGAGAACACCCCAAAGAGAACTTCTCTTTTGGGGCTTACAATCTTTAGAAGAGAAAAGAAGAAATGTGGTTTTTGGGCCTCTTTTGGACCAATCTTTTCTGGGGCTTTTTAAACAAATTTGGGCAACATAACCCCCTCTTTCTGTGCATAAACCTGCAAAAAACCAGCAACTTTACTTGCTGGAATTTACTGCAGAAAACTAAATTAAAAAGTTAGCACAGAAAAAATGAAAACCCAGAAATTTTATTAAAAAAATCTGAACATGAAATTTTGAAAAAATTGAAATTTTAGCATTCAGAAAATGAACTTTTGGGCATCTAAATGGTGTATTAACAGCAGATTTAAAACTCTATACTAATCTACAATGGAAGAAGGCCCTAAAACAAGGGTTTTATTCACTATACAGTGAATAAAACTTAGTTTTAGGGGCGAGAAAGAAATATGGCCGAAAATGCAAATTTGAAGAGAAACCCTTGGAGAGATGTCCTTGGCTTGGAAAACCTGTAAATAAACTTATGAGAGAGCTGCAAAATATAAGCAAAGAGGTGAGCACCCAATAAATCTACCAAAATACTTTGATAAATCTTATTAAAAACTCACAAATGGAAGCAGAAATACTTCTACTTACAAATCCCTCCACAAAATACTTTGTGGAGAGCTATCTAAGCTAATACAAATGCAAATCAAATAAATAAATATACAAGTTACCTCACCAAAAGATACATGAAATGTAGAATGACGGCACAATATCCCTCCAAAGTGTTTCCTTGATTATGGCCCAACTAGGGCAAGATTTGAATACAAGAAAGCCTCTAGGACTTGAGCAAAATAGCTAGGGCACAATGTAGAAGAAGAGAAGAGAGGAAATATTTCTGCAGCATAACAATAGCATGAGAGAAGTTATCAAATGAGGGAGTGAGACCCTCATTATATAGTTGAGGAACAACCCCAACCCCTTGAAGATCAACAGACAAGATTAGATCTAGATCTAGATTAGATCTCCACCACTAGATCTAGGTATTTGACTTTTGCACCCTCTCAACCATTCTCCACCCTTAGATCTAGGGTTTTTGACTAGGCGCCCCCTTAGATTGCTTTTGTGGCCGAAGAGCTAGGCGCCTCCAAACTAGACGCCCTCCTCTAAATGTGGCGCCTTCTTCCAAGTGTGGCGCCCTCCTTTAGATTGACGCCCTTCTCTATATGGTAGCGCCCTCCTTATATGGGTAGCGCCCTCTAAATGTGGTAGCGCCACTTAATGTTCTCTTCACATGTGACGCCTCCCAAAATGGTGGTTTGGCCACTTAATGTTCACTTGGACCACCTCTTAAAAAGGGTCATACTTAAACCTTGTTTGTCCTCCAAACTAGGCTTAGAGCTTAGCCATTTAAATATCTAACCTTTAGACTTAGGCTAAATAAATATTTCACCTTAGATTTAATTTTTCAATTTTTCCCAATTTTGACTTACGAAAAATTAAAAATAATCTTGAAAAAATTATATCTTGGCCATGGGGGGGTGGAAAAATTTTAAATAAATTTTCCTAGGCCTAGCAACCCCCAAACAAAATTACCATGGCATTATTTGATTTTTTCCTTCAAAATCAAATAATATGAATTTTTGACTTAGGGAAATTAATTAATTCCCTAGGAAAAATAGACCTTGCTTAGCCAAAAATGGTCTATCAACTCAACCCTTTATCAGAATGACATGGGACTCAAAGCAGTGGCTTAGGGGGTTTCATAGCAATTTACCTTGCATTCATAGCCCCTATTACAAAGTGCCAGTGCTTGAGCAATTACATTATTACATCAAAACTTAGTTAATTAACCACCCAGGGGTGAAATTAATTAACTAGAAAAAATAAATAAAAATACAACAACATAACGAAACTCCGCAAGACTCTTATACAAATGTCTAGCATGATCATGAATAACATTTTGAACCCTTAGCCACCCCATGGACTTGACTGTTAGAACGCTCGTCACCACTTTGGAGGATTTTGAGTGAAAAACCTAACCAATTAAAATCGTTTAAAGAACAAGATTAATTAGAAAGAGAAAAAACACTCGATGAGGGGACTTCCCTAACAACCAGTTCCATGGTGTGGCGTCCATATCATATGACCCACACTAACACATAGAATTACATTAATTTTCCCACGCAGGGGAGCGGACATTTCGTTTTACAAAGGGGCAATTGCCCTGCAGAAGTGAAAAATCCTTAGATTTTTCCAAGGTACAATTTGTACAATTATGTACATCTTCATGTACATGAAGTTGCCACCTAGTCGAAATAGGTGGGCAACACAACCGACTACTAACAAGTCAACACAAAATAAAAGTTGAGCAAACGCAACATGCCATAACATCCGATCTAACAGAATATCTCAGTTAACGAGACTCCAATTAGAAAATGAACATACATATGGAAAAAGCTTTCAGTGGAAATCTGATCACCCAGAAACGATCAAGCCAGTTAGAACAATATTCAAAATTGAGTCAACCGACAAAGACGACACCGGCCAAATGACGACAGCAGACTTTCCAGCAACATTTTCACAGTTCAAAGCAGGTAGTCGACAGATAAATGAAAGTAAAGCGCCAGAATGGATGGACGTGAAAGTAAAAACTAAAGAAATCGACATTTCTAATGATAATAGACCGAAAATGGCAAGAATTGGCGATTATTGGAGCGAAGAACAAACCACAGAAATCGTCGATTTATTAAAGGAATTCCAAGATGTATTTGCACGAGATTACAAAGACTTAAAAGGATTAGTAGCAGAAATGGGCGAGATGAAGATAGACATCAAACCTGATGCTCGACCTATCAAGAAAAGACCCTACAAATTGGCGCATAAATATAAAGAAATAGTTAAAAAGGAGATCGACAATATGTTGACAGCTGGAATTATTTACCCCATCGACCAGTCGGAATGGGCAAGCCCAATGGTTGTCCAACCGAAAAGGCACGACTAGACAAAACTACAAATCTGTGTCGACTTCCAAGAATTAAACAATGCTACCCTAACAGATCCATTTCCGACTCCATACATCGATAAGATCTTAAATGAAGTCATAGGACATGAATGCTACTCATTTACAGATGGATTCTCAAGATATAATCAGACACCGATAGCCAAGGAAGATCAAAAAAAGACAACCTTCGTATGTGAATTTGCCTCATTTCCTTACAAAGTGATGCCATTCGGTCTCAAGAATGCACCAACAGTGTTTTCAAGAATAGTTGTCAAAACATTTCAAGAATACATTTATAAAACAACAGCAGTATACTTCGATGATTGGACGATCTATTCCATGCTGAAAGACCATTGTAAATGGTTAAGGCTTATGCTGGAACGATACCGACAGATTCAGTTATCCCTCAATATAAAAAAATGAATCCGCTTAACCCCTATAGGAATCCTACTAGGGCATATCATATGCAAGGAAGGTATCAAGGTCGACTTTGCTAAAATAAAAATTATCCTCGACTTAAAGCCACCGGTTAATCCAAAACAGGTCAGAGTATTGTTAGGTCATACAGGGTACTACAGAAAATTCATCCGACACTATTCAGATATGACCTACCCTTTAGAAGAATTGTTAAGAGAAGATCAGGAGTTCAACTGGACAAAAGAATGTGATACATCTTTCGACACATTAAAAAGAAAACTAGTCAAAGCACCCATTCTCAGATTTCCGAACTAGTTGATCAAATTCCATGTGCATATTGATGCTTTAGGCCTAGCAATAGGTGCAATTTTGACACAACCTGGGGAAGACGGAATGGATTATCCAATCATATACAGCAGCAGAAAATTAAACAAGGCAGAACGCAATCACTCAACAACAAAAAGGGAGGCATTAGGTATGGTCTTCGCACTTCAAAAGTATCGACATTACCTACTAGCTAACCCCTTCATATTCTATACGGATCACCAAGCACTAAAATACCTCGTCAACAAACCTTTGCACCACGGAAGAATCTGTCGTTGGCTATTACTGTTCCAAGAATTTGTATTCGAAGTAGTAGTTCGACTAGGACGATTGAATGTCGGACCCGACCACTTATCGAGAATCAACACGAGGGAGGAGCCGACAGGAGTCGAAGATGACCTACCAGATGCACACTTATTCTGATAGAAGTTGTTCTTGCAGAATTAGAAGAAATAGCACAATTCTGGGAGAATGGTCAAGCACCAGATGGAATGAGCACGAAAAAAAAAACAAATTTTAGCCATGAAAGTCGCACCATATAGTCTCATTAATGGATTCTTATATAAAATGGGTTTGGACGAAGTACTTCGTCAATGTGTGTTAGAACATGAACGAGAAAACATTATGCATGAAGCACACTATGGACCGAGAGGAGGACACTTTCAGTCGAATACAACTACCAAGAAAATCCAACAGTCATGGCTATGGTGACCGTCACTGTACAAAGACTGTAAAAAGTTGGTTAGCAAATGTGATCGTTGCCAACGTCTAGGTCAATTGTTACCTAGTACGGAGATGCCTTTGATATCAATAAACCCAAGTTTAACATTCGAAATTTGGGCCATCAACTTCATAGAACCATTCCCAGTGCCAACAAAAACAACAGGTGCAAGGTACATCATAACAACAGTAGAATATGTCACTAAATGGGCAAAAGCAGAACCTGACAACACCTGCTCTAGTGAGGTAGCTGCCAAATTCATATACGAAAATATAATTACGAGATTTGGCTGCCCTCTAACCTTAATCAATGATCAAGGGTCACACTTCATCAATAAAACAATCACAGCATTAACAAAACAGTTCAAAATTGACCACCGACGAAGCACAGACTATCACCCTCAGTCGAACGAGGCGATAGAGGCATTCAACAAAACACTAACAAAGGGTTTAACAAAAATATGCAATATCGACAAAGATAACTGGGACGAGAAAATCCCTGCAGTATTATGGGCGTACAGAACAACATATAAACGTTCGACCGACCAAACACCCTTTCAACTATTCTACGACCAAGAAGCAGTCGTTCTTTTACATTTCCGACAACAAGCACCGGTGATAGCTGACATCTTGCATATCAATGTCGAAGAAGCAAGAAAGGACCGACTAATGCAATTGGCCAAACTAGAAGAACACCGACTACTTGCTATACAACACCAAGAAATTCAGAAGCAACAACAAAAGGCTTGGCATGACCGAAACATCAAAAATAAGAATTTGTCGGTCGGAGACCTTGCATTACTATACAATAGTCGGGTGAAAGGAAAACCTAAAAAGTTACACACATAATGGATGGGACCTTATATTGTCGAAGAAATCAATGCCAATGGCTCAGTTCGACTGAGAACATTACAGGGCACAGTATTTCGGAAACTGGTAAACGGTGCCCGACTAAAACGATACCAAAACTGAAAAAGTTGAAAAAAAATTCAAAAGAAAAGCGGTTTTATAACTGCTAACAAAAACTAGAAAAAAAAAGCAAAAACCTTACTCCAAAAAGAATCAAGGGAAACCAAAATGACAAGAAATCTCGATAGACGCAGTAGACCACCATTCGACAATAATCGACAATTTCACCATCGACGTACCGCAGATCGACCATACCATCAACATCGACAAGAGGATCAGAACGTCAAATCAACCCATCATGAATACAGTCAGAAGGAGCACCGAAACCAGAGCGTATTAAATAAGCCTTCATTAGAGCGTCATTTACCATCAAATCCGCCATTAATAGCACCAGCAACAAGATCACCATCCACTCTGCCTATAAATACTACGCCAGACGAAGATCACATACTATTTCATCAAGATCTAGAGCGACAGAATTACCAAACCCCCGTGAGCAAATCAACTAAGAAGAGAGCCGAATCAGAAACCGACAAAATGGCCCCAAAACAAACCAGAGCCATGAAAGCCAAAGTAAAAGAGTTGGAATCCACCATAAGCCCACCAGTGAAACGGTTACGAAACATTAAAAACGCGAAAGTGCAGGAAGTTTCATGGGCACGACACTGAGCAAAAATCAAAACATGGGCTTACCAAGGTAAGTCAAGGATGACAAAGGATGGGGAGAAGGTAAACCACAGCACCATTATGAATTTTCTGAATGCACCTCTCATGGCAAGTTTCGGAGGAACAAAGGAAAATATTGTAAAATTCATTATCGGCTTGTACCACAATGAGAAGTTCTACTTCGACAGACCAATGGAAATATCAGCCGAAACCATTTACAAACAAAGCTGGCCAGACAGTCCATAACCAACATCACCATACCGGAGGTTGCAAAAGCAAGTAATCAACTCATTATAGAACCATTGACCGACCAGGAGAAGGAGGAAGACTATGAAGTCAACCTTCATATTAGTACTTCCACTTCAGAAGACAGTCCAACAGAAGAGCAACCCCCCCCCCAAATTGAAAATGTATCGACTGAACAACAAGCTGTCACACTGACAGAACAAAGCATTATTGTCCTGACTCAACAGCAAGAGAAAGGAGAAGAACAGATAGAGGAAGAAATTCAATCAGACAACCCAGACTATGCCATGACAAAGGAAAATTTGAGGAAAATAGCTAAGGAAATATCAACTTCAAGGAAAAAGAAAGGAACTCAGGCAAAAGGGAAGGGGAAGCGCAAACTCATCTTATCAGAGGAGTCAAAAGATGAGGAAGAACTACTTGCTACTGCTGCCGACATCCTGGAGGATGCTGCAATAAACAAGGTATCTGTCGAGACCCAATTCAAGCAATTTATCGAATCAAGAGCAAAGCAAGGCAGGCTTAAAAAGGTAAGAACTGCTACCCATCCCGAAATAAATCCTATCGATTTAACTCCAGACTCACCAAGACCTTCTCCAACTAGAATAACACCAGATTCAACCATGGCCATATCACCAATTTACAACGAAATCATCCCTGGAACCCTTAAGGAAAAAATTGATAAAGATGTTGAAATTCAACAATTTATCAACAATCTGCCAAATATATTCCTTAAATCGCAGCAAATCACCACCACCCATAAACTTGTCGAGTCAAGTTATGCCCGACAAAAGCTCATTCCAGGAACCAACCAAGTTTCACCAACACCAACAGTTGTGGGACTTATCAAATCATCATACATTCGCAACCCCGACCCGACATCCACCGTAGTCACAGCCCACATTTCATCATTTACACCAACCTTCCAAAACCTTCCGGTTAATGAGGCAGATAGGGGATTACTTGCCCTCGAAGGTAATAATCAAGCAGCACTAGATGCAAAAATCAACAACCTCATGGAAAATAAAGAAATCGACAACCCTATAGACCTACAACCAGAAGTCAAAAACCCCATGCCCACAAGTCATCTTCCAACCACCCCTCTAACTCCAGACCATTCACCATCACCGTCACCACCACCAACACCAGAGTCTCCTCATAATCCAGAACCACCATTGGAAGCACAAACAACCACAAACCTCATTCAGGAAACCCAGCAAGCTAATGTTGCCACAACAGAAGTTCAGTCGACTGAGAACCAACCGACTGAAGAGCACCAAACACCACAACAGCAGCCAACATCAATACCAACAAGATCAGTAGTGGTCCATAAGTCTAAACATAAGAGCAAAAGAAAAGAGAAAAAAGAAAAAAGAGCACCACCAGCGACAGCAGGTATTGACCGTGATCCACCTTCAACAGTTAGGATCGACTTCCGTAGTCGAGACACCAAAACTAAGAGATGGAGAGTTGGACAGACTCCTGGGAGCACTCACCAAAGAAGCATCAACAAGAAACCAAACAAGACAAGAACGAATTGAAAAACTGAAGACATAACAAGTTGAATTCCTGACTAAATGCATGACTTTAACATAGACAGTCATACCAGGACCAGCAGAGACCAACACCGACAAACCTCTGGAGAAAGCATACCAGTTATTCAAGAGTGTCGTGTCGAACCTCCAAGCACAGCTACAGACCAAGAAAGAAGAGCAAAAAGAAGAAACATCTGTGTTATTAAGACAGCAGTACACAGCATTTTCAGAAGCACACAAGGTACTGCAAGAACATCTAGAGGAGTCAGCTATTACAGAAGAAGTACTGAAAAAGCTGGTACACCCATTATGGCCAAGTATTTCAACAAGCTCAAGAAACCCACGAACATATCAAGACACTAGAGAATCAACAGGGTCTTGACGAATCAATAAGGAGCACAATACAAGAGCAAATTGTATTGGAAACAATGAAGCTAGAGAAGTTAGAAAAACAAACTCATCAGTGGGTAAACCAGGCTCTTTCCAGCATCGACAAACTGGACACAATTTGTCCACAAATGAAAATACTGATGGACACAGCATATGAAAAAGCCCATTTTTTGGGGCCCGACATGAATAATATTGTAGAACTCTCAATTCAATAGAAAATGGCGACTCTATCTAGCATTACAACCTTGACCATAGACATCCAGAGAGCTCTCCGTAGTTGGGCAGATTTTCAACACCAACTGGCCATTTCGGCAGAAGCCATAGTCAAAGTGTGTGTACAGAGAAAACCATCTATTAGACTGCACATCCCATGAAGACAGAACAACGGAAAGGAAGCTACTTGAGACAGAGTTTTGCACCTCCCTTGTTTCTTCGGGACGAAGAAAGATTTTGTTCCTAGGGGAGATGTTGGAGGAGCTAGTCGATGAGCCGACTAGACTAGTTAACCGACTAATCGGAGATTAGGTCGGCCTCCAAAGGTCGTGTTAGTTGACCGAACCGACAAGTAGTTACTCATAACCGTTTTGTAATCATATATAATAGGCTGTTGAGCCAGTTAAGAACTTGGTTCATTTTTTTATATGTATGGACCCTCATGTGATTCTATAATGTAATCTGCTATTCTACTATATGTTCTTGTCTCTTGTCTCTGTATGCTTATATGATTCTATGTGTGTATTATTGGTAACCTTATGTGATCTGTGAGATTACAACAGGCATCCACAAATCAGACTTTATAGTGCACGACAACCTTCAAGGGAACCTCAACAAGGTAGCAGTAGCCACACAACAAGCCTCAACAAGCACCGACACCCACAAGAGTTAGCAGTAGCCACAAACAGACCTAAAGAGTCCACGACAGTCACAAGGAGGCAAGTGGCACCCACAGAATAGTCCACATAAGCAACAGCCCTCCAAACAGTCCACATCAATCATAAGGTGGAAAACAACACCCACAGAACAGTACACACAGGCAGCGGCCCTCCAAAACAGTCCAAAACATGCAGTGGCATCCATAAGAAGGCAAGCGACACCCTCAAGACAATCCACACAAGAAAACGACCCTCCAAAACAGTCCAAAAAAGGCAGCAACAACCACAAGAAAAGAACTGACAACCTCAAGACAATCTACACAGGCAGCGACAGCCACAAATCATCCAAAGCAGGCAACAACACCTACTCACACATGTGGGAGAGAAGGGTAAACAGCATTCAAAAGGACAACCCTGAGTAGTAGGGAAAAAGAACAAGAGAGCGTCCAAGCATAAGAAGCAAGAGAACCCTAGATGTCGCCCAAACAAGATTGTTGAAACCCTAGATCAGTCACATAATAATCAGAGTTGAGTTACCTCTTCAGGATATGTTTACAATGAAGGACAGGCTTGCTTTTATAGCCTCTCAATGACCCCTAGAACGTTCAACCTTCTGTTTGGTCATTGAGGTTAGGGTTACCTAAATAAAGTCAAGATGTCCTACAAATTAAGGAAGGTTACCACAAATAAATATAACTTAATGTTAAGACGTCGTAGGAGAGGGTTCATAAGTCATGACAAAGGGTTAAGTTACTACACTCAAAAGGGGGGCACTAGCACAAAGGACCAACAACAGAGGGGTCAACACAAGACTAAGCCAATACAAGGCTAACCACAGGTCAACAAGAGGTGTAACAGCAAGGTGTAGAAAACAACCCTTCTAACCACAAGTCAACAAAAGAGCTTACCACAAGGAGGGGGGAAACAACCTTTGTCTCTCTCTCTCAATGTATGTCGTCCACAAGTGTTCCATACAATAACTAGAAGTCCATCATCACCATATAAGGGAGGTTCACATTGGATGTTGTGATCCTCTAGTCCTCTTGACTGCTCCTAAGGTCAAGTGCTAGTGAACTCCATCATGGGGTGGCCAATCCCTTAATGAAACAACCTAGCTCAACCATCTCGAAAACCTGGGAGAGGAGGGCATCACACATCATCATCTTGGTTAACTAACCAAGATCCTCCATTCTTAAAGAATGGCTCTCAGCCCTAGATTCAGCTTCAATCATAAAGTGAATTATGTTGATAAATCCCTTGCTCCTTGATCAAGTCCTCCATTCTCCCGAAGAATGGTCCTCATCCCTAGGCTGAATGTTGATCAACCCCCTAGTCCCTAACCAGGTACCCTAGGGATCAACTAGGGGCCCTATATAACTACAAGGGGCTTGTCTGACTTGGTCCCAAACCAAGTACCCTAGATAACTGCTAGGGGTATACACTGCTTGGTCCCAAACCGAAAATCTCTCTGGTGTAACTGACTAGGAGGCCCTAGTGATCAGCTAGGGGTTTTTGCCATGGCTCTGTACTGCTTTGTCCCAATTTCCCTAGATAACTGCTAGGGGCTCCCAAACCAAGATCCCTAGATAACTGCTAGGGGCCCTATATACCTGCTAGGGACTTACATTGCATGGTTAACTAACTAGGAACCCTAGTTAACTGACTAGGGCGCCATCCTCCCAGAAAATGGCTCTCGCAGCTGCATTATCTTTAACACTATCAAGCACTAAGCAAAATCCAATTTCTTGAGGTGCAAATTTTTTTATCTTAAATTTTTACGCTCAAGAAAAAAAATTACACCTCAAGAAATTTGATCCCTCTGAGTGCTTTGATAGATCCAAGTTTAAGATGGATCTATGCTTGTTTCAATTTATTGCCAACATGGATTTTTTTAATAACTTCTCATTTGGTTTTAATATTTTATTTTAAGAGTGTACATGAATTTGTTTAATTACTTTTGTTTTTGTATGTTAGGTTATGTTACATGACAACATCTCCCCCATACTGCGTTGTAGAGCACCTCGCTACTCTCAATGCAACAACAAGTGGTAGAATTTATTGAGCTTAACACTTTGTCTCGCTTCAAGACTCCTGCAGAAATATTGACTAATAATGGATTAGCTTTCATGTCTAATGTCATGCTTCACTTATGTGTCACTTATGGCTTCCAACTTCTCCAGTCTTCCACTTATTACCCCCAAGGTAATGGATTGGCTAAATCAACAAATAAAAACCTAATTCGAATCCTTCAAAGAATAGTCAAAGTCAACAAGCGAGATTGGCATGCAAAATTGAACTTTGCTTTAGCCAAATCACACCCAAGACAGCTGCAAGCCAATGTCCTTATACGTTCGTGTATGGAAATCCTACCATTCTGCCTATTCACTTACAAATTTCAACCTTGGGGTTGGCTATTGTTGAGGCGGAAGCTAATTTCCAATCTTTACAACATCATTTGGATAGCCTAGTTGAACTAGAGGAGGTTAGATGAGATGCATTCCAACACCTCCAAAAGAAACCAGACATCATCAAACATTCATTTGATAAGAGATCCACAATGGTAAATTATAAAGTAGGAGACGATGTCTTGTTGTGGAACAAAGCACATGAGACCCTATCCAAACACCACAAGTTTGATTGATTATGGTTGGCTCCTTACATAATTTACGAGGTTTTAGGGACCAATGCTTTCAAAATGAAAACCCTAGATGGTGAGTTGTTACGATTTCCAGTGAATAGTCGCCACCTAAAGTTCGTTTACACTTGAGAGACCTCGTCCTTCCTATACATATGTCGCCTCAATCTAATTTTGGCTTGTATATATCTTGATTTGTTTCAATTTTGAGCTTTCAGTTTGTTTCATTTTAGTTTTAAGTATAGGCCTCTTAATCGTCCTTTTAATTTGGAATTTTCATTTTAGTTTCATAGGCTTCCTACTTCTCTTTGAGTTTTAGCTTGTTTGATTTAGTATGAAAAGTAGTTTCTTGTCACCGTGCCATTTATTAAAAGACTGTCATCCTAGAATCCTTTGAATGAGCGCCTTTCCTAAAAAGAAAACTATTGCTTGGTATCACCATGAATGGAATTGAGTTGAGCTTGATTGTTATTAGGTGAAAGCCATTGGATTAAAGTCTAAAGGAAGTTAGTATAAATGTTGCCTGATAAATTTGAAACCTGATGGCATGATGACTAACATAAGTTGCATGATTGCAACTATCGTTTGCCTAAAGCCTGCAATACAGCATTTCCCAAACAGCTTCTTTCACCAACAGAGCACAATCACCTGAGAGCTTTGAGATATTACTGCAACTTCTGTAACCATTTTTTTATATTTCTTTACTCCCTTGCCTAATTGGTTTGATTACTAGTTCATTTCTCCAATGGGTCATTGATTGTAAAAAGACTCACACTTGCTTGTTTATGTGTCGAGAATTGAAGGTGTTATGCCACATAGCTACTGTACCGTTCCAGCAGGGACAAACCTGTTGATTTTTTCTTAAGCAGCATCAAGAGCCATTCTCTTGGAGAATGGAGGCACCTGGTTAGTTGCAAGGAACTTGAACCAGTCTAGTACTGGGGGACTCAGCCTAGAGCTGAGTGGCCATTCCTTAAATGGAGGCACCTGGTCAGTTACCAGGAATTTGAACCAGTCTAGGACTGGGGGACTCAGCCTAGGGCTGAGGGCCATTCTCCGAGAGAATGGAGGCGCTTGGTCAGTTACCAAGTATTTGGCATTGAGTCAATTAATGCAGCCTAGGGCTGAGGCACCTGTTCAGTTACCAGGTTATCACTATAAGCCCTAGACCGGGTCTCGACATAGCTAGAAATATGTAAAAGTAAAGTTAGATACTGACAACTTGAAAATACAAAATATTTGTATATACTGTTAGCATATGCATAGTTTCAGGCCATACCACGGTGCTGTTGAAAAAATTAGCATTATAAAAGGGAGAGATAACTGGGGAGATTAAAATATGATTAGAAGTATGCAGACCAAGCATGGATATAACAATATTTATCCGTTTCTTAGGATTGTTAATTGAGATAAAATAAAAATATAGAACACATACCTCTCAACTGTTCAGAAATTATTTCTTCACGTTCATGCCTCCTTTCACTCAGTACTTGCATCATCTTCTTGAGATCTTTAGTTCTGCGCTTGGTAGATGAAAGTGATTCTACGTTGCTCAACCATTGTTCATGTTTGCTTTCCTTCACTGCAGGGCAAACAAATGGCAATTAAACGCTTCTCAATGCACTTTCACCAGTGGTTAAAAACAGGTCCCTACTGCATCGTTTTGGATTTTCGACCCAAAATTTGAAATGCCAAACAGCTCTCTAAACCACAATGTACCCAAACACGCAACAAAAAAAATTTACTTGCAAAAAAAGGAATTTAGAGGCAGAGCGTTCACCTATTTTAGTCTGAAGATAGGTGTCCTGCAGTGTCCTCAGGCGGTCTGTAAGTTCTCTAGCCTTTCCTGGACAAACCCAATAACAAATCTGAACAGAGTATATTAGCAAAGATCAAAGCATGTAATTTAATGCTGAGCCTATGGAAATTGAATTAGTAACCATTATTTTGCCAATTGGCCCTACATAAAGCTACAAATACGACAGATCATTTTGTCTGAAAACCCTCGGACGAATTATTACGAAATCTAATTTGGATCTGTAAGATAGGTGCTCAGAAGAAAAAGGATTAAAGGGGTAGAATAAGAAGACCCCGGCAGTCAATAATGTGTCCAGCTGTGGAATTGGAGCGTTGCAAAGAGTGGAAGACACAAGTCTTCCATAGGTCTATCTTTCGTTGGACTGCATCAAGTTCATTGCAACCCTCCGCCCCCGATTTTAGTCTCTGCGTTCTTCGATGCATTTTTGCTCATGGAGGAATGAGTAAATGGCTACAGCAAAAGGAGGCATTCAAATAAATTTGAATTTTGTAGGAGGGAAAGATATCAGCAGCTATCAAGGTTATTATATTCAATTGGGCAATGTTTATATAAGGAAATAGGATTCATAAAGTCAACGGTGATTTTGTATATCGGGATTGTTATTCCCTATCAGATTTGGTGTCTTTCAAAGTCTCTGTGATCTCTGTCTCTTTGAATGAAAGAAGAAGAAAAAATTATTTTAACCTCCGCTTAAAAATAGTCAATGGGACAGACTTTCTTGCTCACTGATTTTACATTTTCACCTTTTTTTTGTTCAGCTTGATGATGAGCTCCCCAATTTCATCAGGGTCCCTTCATTGAATAAATTAACCTAAGAACTAGTTGTCAAGATATTCACATAAGTGTCCCAGCTGTCCTTGAAGGCCTCGCACTCTAAAATGAAATGCTTCTCTTTCCACTTTTCCGAAGGTGCAAAAAGTACACACTCTTTCTTCCCAAGCTTCCTTTGGTCTTTTCCAACATCCAATTTCACAACCCAGTTGGTGGGAATTGGTTCTTAGTTGAGCAATAAGCATTTTGGCCCTCCATGATATATTAGCTCCTATATAATCTTTTTGATGATGGTTGTAGGTGGGATTAAACTCTTCAATATAGTAAGTTTTCTTTCTCCGTATCCCTTTGCCCCAAATTTCCTTGTGGAACTTGTCGATAACAAAGGCCTTTATCTCTTTATTGTTTGTAGGACATGTGTTCTAGTAAATATCCCATTTACTAAGCCATTTGTTGTTTTGTCGCATCCAAGTCTTCTTTCTTTTGCATAATATGTCATTGAAGACCACCTTAGGCCATCTGTCATCTTCCATTTGCTCAATCTTTTTTAGATATCTTATGAGTCGCAAAGGTAGGACAACAAAACAATACATTTTAATATATATAATAGTATAGATATCTTATGATGTATAGATGTAATAGTACCACGGTTTTTTTTGTAAGGGATAGTTTACTTTTTATGGGATCATAGTTTTTTTTGTAAGGGATAGTTTACTTTTTATGAGATCTATGTTTACTTGGCTATATGTAAGATATTTTTTTATCTTTATTTATGGTTTTTTAATATTAATTAAAAGTTGAGATTTTTCTTTATTGGAAAATATATATATAGTCTTAAATAGAAATTTTATATAATAAATTTTACATATGAATGTAGTAAATTTTATATTTTTATTGGATATGTAATATTTAATGTAATATTCTAAACACTAGTGCCTTACTCCTTAACTACGTTTTACAAATAGTATAAGGGGGTAATTGCTCATCTCATCAAAACGTAAAGGCCATGCTTTGGTCGTATTTGTTTGCAAGCTCTATAATTGATGGCTCTCTTCTAAGGACACAATTAGCTATGAGACCAATCAGTTGTGGTTCCTACAATTGAGATATGTGTCTTCAAAGCATTTTAAGCTTTGGAAGCACCTTAACTAGGAGAATAGCCAAGCCTGTGTCATTTTTGTAGGAATTAGAAGTCAATTCTTATCTTCCTAGAGAACACTGGGATTGGTTTATAGATCAAAGACCTTTTTAATGTAAAATTGTATTTTCCATCCTTCTCAATGGATTGATTCCTCACTTGAAGTGGACTCGGAGACATAGCCCATATGGGTGAACTCTATTAACAATTTTTATTTTTATTTTTCAATGTGGTTCACGCGCCGGCTTGACCAACGGGCTACGTCCACGGAAATAAATCAGGCGGGCCCACCCAAAGGGGCCTCACACCTTCGGCACACTTCATGCCTAACCCCAATAGCGTCAATGAGGATTGAACCCGTGACCTCTATACTGAGAGGCCTAGCAACGGGTGCTCAACCAATTGAGCTAACTCTTGGGGCTAAAACTCTATTAACAATTATTGAGTATTGCTTGTGTTTTTAGTTCTCGTTTTGAATTTTAAACCTTTAAATTACGCATTATAATTAATCAAGCCAATTTATTTAATGAAAAGACGGGAAATTGAGAACAAATCTAAAGTAGTATAATGAAGTATTTTCGTATTAATTTCATATCAGGTTGGTACCAAAGCGAGGTTGATCAAGGCTTAACTCATATGTTGATTTGGATTAGCACAAATGTTGGAGTTGAATGCTAACAAGGGTTAATCTCAAGCAAGGAGAAGGTTCATTTGAAGAGTACAATCATGAGATTGGTTTGAGATGTGCATTCTGAAGACAAGCAATGGAGTTTTCTAAGGAAGGAAGCCTCGTCAAATCCAAATCAGTGTTTCAACAAGCCTTTTGAGATGAAAACCGTGGTGGAAGAATCATACAAGGAGAAAGAAGAACGCATAAGGCCCAAGTCAAGGAAACAAAATGGAGGAAGGCAAATCTTCTCTACAGGAGGATAAAGGTAAAGGAGGAGGAGGTGGTGGTCACCCTCCTCAAACTCCTTCATCCCCGTCCTCTTCTTCAAGTTCGAGCTTTTCAATTCCACACAAGAAACAACAAAGGAAAGTTCATTATAATTTGCCTATGTTGAAATTAGACATGTAAATTGATTTGTCAGTGTATGATGGAGAGCTTAATGCAGAGAAATTGGATAATTGGATCAAGCAAATTATAGTATATTGTAGGGTTCAAAATATTGTGGACAAAGAAGCAAAAGTCTAGTTAGCTACTCTTCGACTGGGAAGCACAACACTGATTTTGTGGGAGAGTAAGAATCAAGAAGGTAAAATGATATCTTCTTGGTATGAATTCATAGTTGCATAAACAAAAAAACAATTTTATCCTTTGGGATATATGCAACAAGCAATAATGGATTGTCAAACTCCAAGGCAAACTAAAGGATAGAATGTGTAAAACTATACTCAAGAGTTTAGAAATTAAGAAGTTATTGGCATTGGGTATTCTTATTTATACACAACAAACTATCTTCAAGTATATTGGCAGGCTGCATAGTTTTTTGAGATATACAATTCTTATCTTTAATCCAACTAATCTTGATGAAGTATGCGTCCAAGCCACCCATATTGAATCAAGGGGAAAGAATGATTTGGACAACTTCTTGAATAAATCAGTTAAGCCAATTGAAGGCAAACATAAAGGAAAGGGTAAAATGAAACAAACAACTATAGTGAAGAAAGAAGATGAGAATCCTTTGTGTTCGCATTGCAAAAAGGAAGGACATGTTGAGTCTAAGTGTTGGAAACTTTATCTAGAACTAAGACCAAAGAAGTTTGGAAATCATAAGGGTATTACGAAGACCAAAACTACAATCCAATAGGATCTTGGATCAAATTCAAATGATGAAGTCAAGATCATGGCCATGGGTATATAAGTTACATATTCTTCTACTAGTTATAGCACTAATACTCATTCTTTTAAATATGAATTTATACATGATGAAAGGAAAAAAAATTAGTTAATCCATATTAGAGTTATCTCAAAACATACTAAGATTTATACACTCTTAATAATGGTTTGCAAGCTAACCTCATTTCTGAAAATTTTGTTAAGACAGCGGGACTTGAAACTAAACCTCATCTAAAACCATATCCTTTTGGATGGGTATGTGAAGATGCTAAGTTACAGGTGTATAAACAATGTAAGCTCAAATTTGCAATAACCTATAAGTTCACGTATGAGGTAGGTTAGATGGCATACCACTTATATTTGTGAAATTGTTTTGGGAAGTCCTTATGTATATGACGGGAAAGTTATCTTCTATAAAGAGGAGAACAGGTATCATCTTCTTCTATAAGGAGGAGAACAAGTATCATCTTACAATGGTTGGGATAGAGTATATTATAAGAGCCCACCATGTGAAGATCACAAAGGTTAGGATAGAGGATATTATAAGAGCCCGTCATAAACTTGTCTCTTGCTACTACTGAACAAATGAAAAGGCTTATAAACACAAGCAAGCATTTTGTACTCGTCGTTGTAAAAGCTAAAGAGGATGATAAATCCAAAGCTCTCAAAGGATGTGATCCTAAACTTAAAGATGAATTAATTAAGATTATTTATAACTATGATGAAATGTTTAAGGAACCATGAGGATTGCCTCCAAGAAGAGAGAGATACAACATGAGATTCAAATGCAGCAAGATGCACCTCTTCCTAACATTGGCATGTATAGGTTATACATGAGTAAGAATGAATCAATAAAAAATCAAGTTTAGGAGTTGCTCGAGAAAGGATTCATCCGACTAAGTATTTCTCCATGCATATCACCCATTGTGTTTGTACCAAATAAACACGATACACGGAGAATGTGTTACACCTAAATCTCGTCACCATCATGTTATGAGATAGGTATTCCCTTATCTGCACCAATCCCTCAAAGTTTGCCCTAGAGAAATGAAAGGAAGAAATTATTCTCTTGCATTTTTCCTTGTTTTGAGCTGGTAATGCTCCTTTTACACATGAAAAGGGAGGTGCCATTGATCTTTCCCTTCATTAAAAGGTTGTTAGCTCCTCAACATCGCTTTTTATCTTCAGCAAAAGCGCAGTGCTCAAGTGTTAAAGGCAAAAAAGGAAGCTTTGAGAGGATTCTCGTAGCTTGCCTCCGTGGAGCCTCATCCCTATGGTTTAGGACCACCTGGAGCTCGAGATCCTCCCTTTTAGGATCTTCTCTCCACCTCACCCATGAGATCCTCAACCATTCCTATCCTCCCATGCCTTTAAATATTGTCTCATCCCCCATGGGAAGGAGGAGGAAGAATTGTGTTGAACACCTAAACTCTGTCAAAATAATTCTTGAGCTATTGGAGGCAAGGTGAAGCTAGAGGCAAAAGGTCTATTGGATGGGACTCTCAACACCAAGGCACCGAATTTGTAGTCTTTCCATTTATTATTAATAAAGAATGTTTTCTCTTTCCCATATATGTTGTATCATGTGTATGTATTGCTTGACTCCTTGGTCACAAGCATAGATCCAGTTTTATTCCTTGTATGCTATCACTTTATATTGTTGTCTTCTATCTTTACAGGTAAACAGAGGAAAAAGCTTTAAGGATAGTGAAGACATCCATTAGTAGAAGAAGCATAGCAGACCATTCAAGTGTTTAAACAGATCTCGGGAGAGTCTGACATTCAGGTTCATAATTTGTTCTAGATCTGAACCATTCATACTTAGGGAAACAGCTCCTGTCCGCAGGAGGTGCGAATTTCCAACTAGCAAATCTGGCGACCATGCTAGGGACTACTTTAGATTCTAAATCTTTGGTAAGTTGAAACCTCCACCTTCATTTTCAATTTGTAGATCTACTTTTTCCATTGATAGATCTGTAGATCTGCTTTGAATTTGATTTATTTGCATCTATCAGCCTTTGGATCTTCATATTTTTTGTTCACTGGGTTTTTTGGTGATTGTTTGGGTTCATTTTTCGGACCGTAACTTAATTTTCTGTCGCATTTTTTATTTTTTAAATTGCCATCTCGGCCACCGCGCCTAGGCTGTATATTAAATGTGGTTCTGGAGCTGCCACCGCCTATTCCTTGCCAGCATAAAGCGGTGTCATCGCCCTTTTTCTATGTGAAAGAAGTGGTGCTAGAAATGGTAATGCTCTGGTGTGAACCTGCAGTAAGCAGTGCCACTGCTCTGTTCCTGTGAACAAGAAGCGGTGCTAGGGCTGGTAACGCTCTGTTCAACACTTGCAACTCGCAGTGCCAGGTATTCTTGTTAGCCCTATTTTTTGTTTGATTCTTAAATGCTTGTTTTAGTATTTGAGATCCATGCTTCAGATAGTTATAGTTGTTGTTTGAACTCTGCAATTTATTTTTGAATAGAAAACTCAATAAAAAATCAATACATAAGTCGCATGAGAATTCATGGTTTTTCAAGAATTGTTATGGATGTTGGTCTTTAAAGCTTCATAGTTGGCTTTGAATAGAACTTGGTTTTGTTAGATCTCAGATATTTGTATTCTTTAAACAGAACAAGAAAATATTCATTTCAGTTTTCTTCTTTTATTATACATGATTTTTGTATGTTTTTTCCCTTTTTCAAAAAATTGTGGAAAAATCCATATAAAAGTTATTGTAGAATTTTGTGATTAGTTCATTCTTGCTTTAGTTGAAAAATCCGAACACTTTTCCATAAAAGTTGTAACCATATTTTCTTGCTTTTCATTAAAGATCTCACTTCTTTTCCATTCAAAAGGAAGATTTTGTTTGTTTTAGTTAGGAACGGACCATATAAGCAAGTTTGTATTATTTGTGCAAGGGATTTATTCTATGTTTCAAAGAAATTGAATCGCTCTCTCCTTTCCTTAAGTAGGGCATACCTTGAAAGTGAAAGTGAAATTTTGCACAATCATACTGCATTGTTTTACTTTTTATGTCCTCACCTCATGCATTCACCTAACCGTACAATATAAACTTAAGCGCTAGTTTAAGATTAAAATCTTTAGCAATTTGTGTGATATGTTAGAGACGTGTTTTGGCGTCTTTAAAAGTAGGAGTTGTTGTTTATTGCCTGCACTGCATCTCGGGAACTGTGTGTTTCTTCCACGTACCGTCGGTAATCGAATGGCCTTTCACGTACCCTTGAGGTATATCGAAAGGTACTTCACGTACTCGATTGTATATCGAAAGGACCCTTTTGAATGGTTGTGCATTAGAAAACACTACTACGGAGTGGAGCTCCCACATACCTTGTGTATATCGAGGGACACCTTTAGGAATCCTGAAACCATCCGAGCACAACCCTTTGGTTGTCCTATCATCACAATACACCGAGAACAACACTCGAGGAGATTACTACGCACGTATCATCCAGGTAGTCGAGTATTCAGGAAAGGGTACAGTCCCAATCCTCCTTGTCGCTCTCTAGTGTTGGACCCTGCGGTATATAGCGAGTTGTGATGGTTTGAAAATCCTATGAGGTTCCAGACCTTTTATCCACTCCTTTCACATATTTTGCTTGCTGCTTTAGTTTGAGTAGCACTTGTTGTCTGTATAGTTAGGATTATTTAGAAGAGAGAGATTGTTTCGTTACATAGTTATGGCTTTGCCTTCTAGGACTACCAACCAAGAGACTCTTTTACCAAGAACATCTTGTATTTACCCTCCATATGGGGATGTTGGTCCTCCTCTCATGGCTACATTAAGCCTTCCTGGATTGACTATCAGACTACCTGTTTGGTTATTCTCCATTTCAGTTATCCCATGTACACCAATTGCTTTAGATCCTAACTCTTCATCATGAGAGCATCAACCTCATGTTGATCCCTCACCTTCTTCACTAGATGTGTCTTCTCCTTTTTGTCCCTCTCCGCCTGTTGAAAGTTGTAGTACTAATAGTCAGGTGGATAAGAAGAAGAAGAACAAACAAAAAACCAAGTCTCAACCAATTACTCCTCCTAGTGTGGAGAGTGTTGATCTGCACACCCAAAAACCACGTAAGCCCAAATTCCCTTGCAGGCTTTACAAGGGTGATCACCTTCTAAAAGATTGCCATGGTCTTGTCCTGGTTTTAGAAGAATGGTCTAAGGTTTCTTGAAAGCCAATGTCATCAGCCTCTGGCCATCATATTGATGATACCCCCTCAACCAGTGACTTTGTGGTTAAGATTCAAAAGGGTAAAGTCAGAAATCCTTGCGTGCTCTGTAAGGACATGCACCTTACTTACCTTTGTCCTCTCATGGATGAAGCTTCAAAGTTGTTCGAAGATATTATTGTTTCTCAGCAATGGATTCCAACCAAATATTGTAAGTTGTCACTTGACATCCCATTGGTTGATAAATTGGTCAATTCAGTTTCATCCATGGTTGATCCCACTCTTCCTTCCAAGAGTGAATTCCAAGTGGTCAATTCAAATTCATCTATGGTTGATCCCACTCCTCCTTTGAAGAGTGAAGTTAAAGTAGTCGAGTCGACGTCATCTCCACCCGATCCCACTCTTTTATTTAATATGTTAAGACTGAAGTAGTCGCTTTGACCAAATCTTCATCTTGTTCTTCTCTTCCGATAGAGAATGAACTAAAACCTGTTGAAGTTTTTATGCTTGGTTATGATTGTTATCGACAAGAGGAAATTTTGTCTCTTTCGACAAAACCCTCTCCAAGTAATGAGGTTATTTCCTTTGACTGGAGTAACCTAACAGAGTCTCGTCTTCATTCGAGTGTTCCTTTCCATATAGTTGTGCAGGTTACCGCTAGGCGGATGCTTCGCTCTATTGTTGACGAAGGGGCTTATGTTAGTATTCTATCCTCAACTGCTTGGAAATCTTTAGGTTATCCTTAGCTTGTGCCAGCCACCGATCAGATACTGGATTTTAATTGAATACCTACTTCACCTTTAGGGATCCTTCCTCATTTACCTATTACATTAGGAGGGAAAACTGTCTGTATTGATGTTATGGTGGTCCAAGGTCCTTTAGATTTCAATCTGCTCCTTGGACATGATTATGTGTACGCCATTAAGGCTGTAGTGTCCACAGTCTTTAGAGTTATGCATTTTCCCCATGATGGGAATATTGTGACCATTGATAGGCTCTCCTTTGTTACACCTGACCATCACATCATTCCTAGTAATCAGACTACCCTGAGTGTTTCGCATGTTCTTGTGGTTCCTTCCCCTTATTCTAGTTAGCTTCTTCCCATCATAGGTAAAAATGGGGGGCATGGATCTAGCCTCTGGACATCATACTAGAGTTAAGTCACTAGCTTCTTATGTAAGGGGCCAACCTAGCAACCTTTGGATATCATGTTGGGTAAGAACCGGTTTGAGAGCATAGTTCTTTTTCTGTGTCAAGCTCGTTAAAAAATGAAACATGTTAGAGAGCATAGTTTTTTTTTTGTGTCAAGCTTGTTAAAAAATGAAACAGATGCTTGTGATCACAGTTCCTTTTCTATGTCAAGCTCGATAAAACATGAATTAGGTTGTTTCAAACAAAGTTTACCTTTTGGTTTCAAGCTTGTGTAAAAAGGAAACAGGCCACCTTGAGTAGTGTTTATTTTTGGTTTCAAGCTCATTAAAAAATAAAATCGACCTTGAGCATAGTTTATTTCTAGTTTTAAGCTCGTCAAAAAATAAAATTGGCCTCAAGCATAATTTACCTTTTGGTTTCAAGCTTGCGTAAAAATGAAACAAGTCCCCGCAAGCATAGTTATTTTCTGTTTCAAGCTTGTGTAAAAATAAAACAGGTTACCTTGAGCAAAGTTCCCTTTTTTGTGTCAAGCTCGTTAAAAAATGAAACAGCTTCTTCCATTGTGTCAAGCCTTGAACCTTCATTTCACTTACCTGTATAACTTGATCCTCTTTTCTTCATTTGTTTCTGGAGAACCTTTTTCCTGTTGATGTAATTGTAACTTTAGAATGTATTCACTTGTATATCTTATGTATTGTACCTCGATGTTTATTCTGGGAAGTGTTTGTAATGTAATTGAGTTATGTCATGCCCCGATGTTCCAATCGGGAGTTTCTATAAGATAAAAAGTCATGTCAAGTCATTGTGGGTAACCCTCCTATTGATCAAGGGTTAAAGTCCCCACAGTTCCGGGGCCCTAGGGTTATTAGACTCTCCTAGTGAAGTTGGTCCTAGTGAGTTATTGTCAAGTCAAGAATTAGTATAAATAGAGAGTGAGCCTCTCTATTTATCACACACTCACTCACACTCAGTTGTAGTGCATATCTGAGGGATAAGAAGTTAGGGCTAGAAAGAAAGAGGCTACTGCTGTCGAGAGATCATCTTACTGTTTTGGGGTTTTACTTTGGTGCTTATTCTATCTTTAAGGAAGTTGCAGGGTTGTCTCCATTTATGGTTTCCCCGAGGAAAAACATTTTGTTCAGTGTCTCTTGTGTTTAATTGTTGTACTTGTTATTCTCTCAGTTAAAGATCCTAACATAATGCTAGCTTGAATGATAAAATTCTAACATGGTATCAGAGCTAACCTGAGAAGAAGACACCGTGCAGCTGCGGGAACTAGGGCTTCCTACTTTTTGGATCTCTCTCCACATATTTTCAGCAAAAGAAGGTTGGGATAACTCTCCTCCCTAGGGTGCATCTTTTTGTCGAAGCAGAATCTGATTCTAAGCTTTTTCAGTTTTGGACCCGACACTGCTGTCGAAAATTAGGTATTTCCACAGAAGTGGAATTTTTGAGTGATCCCAGGCCTGGATTGATCTCCTCCTCAAAATCAAAGTTTAGAGATCAAGATCAAAGCATTTGGTTGGACAGAACTCCAGGAAAGTCAAACCCTAATCTGCTCCTAAACCAGCACTGCAGAAATTCAGCTCCAAATCCAGATTTGACATCTCAACCTGGTAAGATCTAAATCTTTTGTATTTGCATTTGAGGTTCTTAGTTAAGATGTCTCATCATACCAAGCTTGATGAAAAGCTTGAGGGAGCTGATAACTTTCAAGCCTGGAAGTATAGGATCTCCTTGGTCCTGGAAGAAAATGAGTTGGACTCCTACATCAATGAGGAGGTTCCAGTTCCAGAAGGAGATGAGGCTAAGGCCTTACACAAGAAGAAGTTGCTTATGGCTAAAAGGATTATTGCTAATTCAATCAAGGATCACCTCATACCATATGTGTGCTCCCTAAAGACACCTAAAGCTATGTTTGATGCCCTAACCAAACTGTTTGAAGGAAAGAACATAAATAGGAAGATGACTTTGAGGAACCAGTTGAAGAATGTGAAGATTCAGAATGCGGATACCATACAATCTTAATTCACAAGGGTCTCCCAGATCAAAGAACAACTTGAAGCAGTGGGTGAAGAAGTGGAGAATGCAGAGATTGTAATGACCACCTTGAATGGTCTCCCTAGGACATGGGACTCTTTCATTCAAGGGATCTGTACCAGAAAGAAGTTAGTCAAGTTCAGCAGACTTTGGGAAGAATTCTCACAAGAAGAAGCTCAGGTAGCAACTCGAGAAGAAAATATGGGAAGTGAAGATCAAGCTCTCACAGTTCAATCCAAGAAACCTAGAAGGGACCATCATCACCATCATCATTCTAAAGGTAATCACTCTTCCTACAAGAAATCTCAACTCAGATGTTATACTTGTGATGAAATAGGGCACTTTGCCAAAGATTGTCCTAGAGACAAAAGAAACTCTCACAAGAAGAAAAACAATAAGAGAAAATATCATGCTCATGCTGCAGAAGATGACGAACCTTCCACAAAGAGAAACAAGCAAGAAAGTGATGATTCTTCAAGTGATGAAGAATATGTTTTGATTTTCGCTCTCACGGGAAACATCACACATGGAAGCAATGATTGGCTTATAGACAGTGGGGATTCCAAACATATGACACGATTCAAAGAGTCTTTTGTAAGACTATCAAAACATGAATCACTCCACAAGGTGGAACTTGGAGATGACTACCAGTATCCAATAAAAGGTAGTGGGGAATCCTCCTATAAGCTAGACTCTGGAAAGTCTATGAAAATGAAGGATGCATTGTTTGTACTGGGACTTAAGAAGAACCTCCTCTCCATATCTGCATTAGATGTAAAAGGCATGAGGGTTACATTTTTAGATGGCCAAGTTCTCATGTGGCCAAAAGGAAAGACCTTTGATGATGCAGTAGTGATTGGGGAACAAGAGGGAGGTCTATACAAATTGAAGGGCCATCCAGAACAAGCCTTGGTCCATGACATAGTAGAGCCAAATGAGCTTTTGCATATAAGGCTTGCACATGTGCATTATAGAGCACTACCACTTGCAAGCAAAGCTATTGAAGGTCTTCCAGAAATTCAAGCAAAACATGATGGAGTCTGCAAAGGATGTGCAAAAGGAAAGAATACAAAGAAGACATTTCCAAGTAGTGAGAGCAAGGCAAAAGGAATCTTGGAAATCATTCACTCCGATGTATGCGGTCTGATGTCATCAAGTTCATTAAGCGGGTATGTATACTATGTTTCTTTCATTGATGAATTTTCTAGGAAGAGATGGATTTACTTCATGAAGAACAAAGATGAAGTATTCAACAAATTCAAGGAATTCAAAGCCTTGATTGAGAACTACACAGAAAAGAAGATCAATATTTTTCGATCAGATAATGGTGAATAATTCACTTCGAATGAATTCAAAGACCTATGCAAAGATTCGGGGATCAAGAGGGAGTTAACCACTCCATATAATCCACAACAAAATGGAGTTGCAGAAAGGAAGAATAGAATGATCATGTAAGCTGCAAGGGCCATGCTTCATGATCAAGATCTTCCCATGCATCTATGGGCGGAAGCTGCCAGAACAATGGTGTATGTACAGAAACATACTCCACAAAGAGTACTTGAGAATAAGACACCTGAAGAAGTCTTTTCCAGAAAGAAACCAGAAGTCAGCCATCTCAGAATATTCAGCTGTCCAGGGTACATACACATTCCAAAAGAAAAGAGGACAAAGTTAGATCCTTCAAGAAAGAAGGGTATATTTGTGGGATACTTTGAAAGCTTGAAGGCTTACAAAATATACTTCCTAGGATTCAAGAAGATCGACATCAATAGGGATGTGACATTCGACGAAGAATTGGCTTACAACAAATCCAGAAAGAGGCCTGCTAAAGAACCTGAAGAAACAGAAGCACCCAGAATTCATGACACAACCATGAACGAAGAAATTCAAGAAGAAGATCGAAAATTTGAAGAACCTCAAGAACCTGTAGATCCACCTCATGAGAAGAATCCTCATAAGAGGAAACCTGCTTGGGTACGAGAAGCTATCCAAGGTGCAGAAATATATGGGGCTCCATAAGAGAATCATAGAGAAAGAAAGAGGACCAGATCCTGCTCCGGGTATGTAGCATTATTATGTGATTGCATCGATAAAGAACCTTCCAACTATGAAGAAGTGGCAGAAAAGAAAGAATGGAAGGATGTTATGATCGAAGAGTATTAATCGATCATGAAGAATGATGTTTGGGATGTTGTCCCAAGACCAGAAGGGAAGTCGGTTGTAACTTCCAAATGGATCTACAAGATCAAGCATGCTGCAGACGACAGCATAGAAAATATAAAGCAAGATTTGTGGCTCGTGGCTTCTCCCAAAAAGAAGGAATAGACTATGAAGAAACTTTTGCACCTGTAGCCAGATACACTTCCATTAGATCAGTACTTGCTCTCGCTGCTGTTAACACATCTATTTAGCAGGAGGATGAAAAGACCATACGGAAGGAGAAACAATAGTGGTTTGTCAAACTTTGGTTAAAAGGTATGATATAAGAGTACGATGGGAAGTGAAAAACGATGAAGTGTCAAAAGATCTAATGGTGCGGAGTGAAGAGCCAGAGATCAACGGTCTACACTATGTCTGCTCTCCAAAGGTGCAAGGAAGATAAATTATATCTGGGCGTTTAATAAGATACATAGATCAACGACTGTTGATTCGGCTTGAAGAGATCCACGGGCCGTATCAGTTCCGCTTTATGAACATGCGCAATGGTTAAAACAATGGAGCCTAGCGGAATTGGATACATGCCACCCAATCTGATGGCTGGAAAATCATGGTCGATTACATCTACGGCCATGGAGGATTCCGGAGCACAAAGTTGCGCGAATTATCGGGAAGCCCAGGGAAATTAGATACGTGTCATCTAATCCGACAGTGGGTAAACACAGGTATATTACATCAACAGCTGAAGATGATTTCGGAGCTCAGACTTGCATGGTAGATAAGACCCAAGCGCTTGGCGGAATCGGGTACGTGTCTTTCAATCTGACGACGGGAAATAAGAGTCGATTTCATCGACGGTTGGAGATGACTCCGGAATGGAGACTTGCACGAAGGTTATGACCAGAGACCCCGGGCGGAATTAATTATGTGGCGCTTAATCTGACAGTTAAAAATCAAAGGCGATGTGGATCAGCGGTTACAAATGAGTCCAGAGTGTGGAAACGCACGGCAGATAGAGGTAGAAGGTGGTCACGGAATATAAACCGCTGTCCACGTGTCGAATTGTGGCATACTCCGGAGGCTAAAGTGGTTTCGTGCAAACCACCGAGGGAGCGCTCCGGAGTGGGGCCTTATAAAAGGAAGGTTGACTTGTCTGGTGGGTATTTTGTTGATTGGCTCCGGCGGGTGAAAAGGACATGCGGGTTCGTTAACCTGCGACTATCATTTTCAAACATACTACCACGTATAACAGGTAAGGCCTAAGCTCTCGTAATCCATCCGTCTGTTTGCTGTTTATCAACTGAATTATGGATAAAGAGGAGGAATTACAGACTAGTCATGTTATAGATGACAAAGAGGAATATTTGGTCGACAGAGATAGGGGCGTATGTGACCCCTTCCTATCTGTAGGAAGTGTGTCCGTTAGTAAGGAAATATTGTGGTATTACAACTCGCAGGGGAATGATGTATTGAATGTATGCAAATCCTTTCTATATTACTTCGCCCTTGAACAAACCCTCCATTTCCCGGAATTTGTAGAGTGGTGTGCTGTTAACTACTCCCCGTCTCAGAGAATTATCATCAGTCAGTCCACGTCCCGAATTCTTTGTAAAGTCAATGCTACAGTCATCCGTGAGAACCTCAGTTTACCTGAAAATTACCCGGATAGTCGTGAGGTAGTAAATGAGTCAATCCTTGCTGAATTTTACAAGAAGTGTGAGACTGAAACCCGTTGCCAATTCCTGTCAAGTGTTCTAAAAGATGGTCAATCGTTAGATGGATTTTCCTTACCTTACCCTGTACATATTTTTAAAAGTGAAGTCCAATTAGTTATTTCTTTGGTTTGTCAAATATTAGGTCTGGATGATGATTGCCGAGTGGGCGAGATCGTCCTTGGTTTTTTGTTGAGAATAAGTTCCTTAGGCTCTGAGTCTCAGTAAATTCCAGTGTTTAGTCTAGATGCGTACCTAGCTGAAGCAATCCATCTTCAGCTAAGCGAGTTTCCAAAGGTTCGGTTTTTTAAATTTCAGACCTACTTGTTCAATATGATGTTATGCTCCAATGTCACTGAACTCCAGTTTTTAAATACTATCTGTTCTTCCGATTTTCCCAAGCAAATCAACATGTTCGAATATGCCAATTCGATTATGTCGGAAGTGTATAAAATGTTGTTTGATGAAGAATTGCCTCGTGTTTTGGAAGAGATGAAATGTTTGATGCAGCGTTCACCCGAAGACCGAATTGGAGATTGGTTCCTGCATAGGGACTCCACTGTGTTAAGAGTATATGGTTTTACAGGACATCCTTATAAGTTACCTGCCTTCTTAATCTTGCATGCATAGAGACAGGTGTTGTACAATAAGGAGCTGACTGGATGAAGACATGGAGCTGACTGGATGAAGACGTTTTACCAAGTTGATTTTTACTTTATGATCTGTTAGGATTGGAGTAGTAATTTATTCCTAGAAGTTAGGGATTTAGTTACAAGACTCTAAATTAAGCCGATCATTCAGTTGTGAAATCTTCTTGGAAGATCTATTATTTTTTGTATATATTGGCATCTTTTTTATGAGATGGGGGTTGGAACCCATCGTGTTGTGGAATAATTTTGGAGAACATATCTATTTTTGAATAACAAAGTGAATGCATGAAGGTTTATCAGAGATTCCTGTATCATTGATATTACAGTCTGTGCTTCTTTCTTTATGTGATTGTATTTCCCCAGTGTAACACTTCATTTTGTTTCTTCTTCATATCTGAAATATAGCGTTGGGTGATTAGAATTCATATGTTTACGCTCTAGTCACCATTTCAGATATTTTATACATTTTCTGCTAAAGTTAACATAGAATTCATCTTTGATGCTCTGTGTTAGTGGGTTGTTTCCTCATCTCTTCTGTTTCACCTGGATTAAATTGAACGAGTGTGATGATGTGATTATCTTGCCTTTGATGAATCCCGTGTACATGTCTTTGTGATATCTTTATATGTATGTGACTCCATGCCCAATGGTTATGTGATTGTTTCAGCTATACATACAAATCTTTAAATATTGTTTTATATCTGGTCCTGTTAAATCTTTACTAAGAGATCCCTCTCTGGAAGAAAATACCAGTTTCTTTCTAAAGTGGTTTTTGCTGTTACCTTAGAGTTTACCTTTTGCAACCTGGGTACATTCTGAGTGCTAACAAACTGGCGCCGTTGCCGGGGAACGAATGAGCATATCTGCCCTGGGAGAACGACAAAGTTGAAGAAAGGTTTATGTGGGCAAACAGGAATTTTTAACAGAAAAGAAGGTTGTATATTTGGCCTGGTGACTCCATTGTGAAACTTGTTCAGAACTTGAGGAGTCATTCTGGCTTCGAGAAGACATACGCAAGGTAACTCTGATACCGAAATTTTGAAAAGTTTTGAAGACCCAAAAAAGTTATTTAAGAAGAAAAATAAAGAAAAGATAGATTTTCCTTTGTTTGGTGCATCATCATCTCAAGATTCTCATTTTGATCCAAAATGGGAAGTTAACGTTGGAAAGAATCTGTTGAGAACCAAGTCTGGGTCTGACCTTAAGGATACTGAGTTTAATCCCCGTAGATTAGAGTCTTACCTGTTAAATTCCCTTTGGAGATATTTGCAACAAACCACATGCTGAAACATCTACCTCTCAGAATACTCAAACCTCTTCAAACCCTACAAATCCACCTAGACCAATGGCAGCCATATTTGCTCCCTTGCGTCTCCCTGCTGTATTACATGATCTCCCTCAAAATTATTCTCAGAGAATTTCTTTATTTGATGGAGAGGGTGATATAACCATGAAACAGCATGTCGCCAAGTTTGAAGATTTTATTGACTTAGAAGAAGTTGATTATCCTGATTTCAAAATGCGGTTATTTGCCCAAAGTTTGACAGGTGAGGCAAAGAAGTGGTTTAAAGACTTACCAAATGGGTCTATAGTAAATTTTCAGGCCTTCCAAAATGCTTTCCTGGACAGGTGGGATGATAAACATAATCCTTTGCAGCTTTTATCTCAGTATAACAGTCTCAAAAAAGGGGGTTTCGAATCTGTTCATGAATTTTCCAGCAGATTCATGAGGGCTTACAACTCTATTCCGGAAGATATAAAACCTTCCCTGCAGCTGCCAAACTACATTATGCTGGGGCTTTTGATAATGATTTTGCATTCTCATTGCGGGAGAGGAAATCGACAACTCTTGCTGCCATGTTTACTGATGCTCTAGAAGTGGAAGCTAACATGATGGCGAGTGGAAAAATGAAGCATAGGGATTTGGATAGGAGGAGAAAAGAAGAGAATTTTCCTTCTACTTCATCCTCTTCTGCTGATGCTAAATTTGAAATGATGTTAAAAACCATGGAGAAGTTGATGGACATATTAACTATGGATACTAGGCCTTTCAACAGAGAGCAAGGGGATCCCCAAATCAGGAATCCAAATTTCAGAAGACCAAATCCCCCTGTTCCTCCCTAAAATAGACAGAGAGACCAGAGAAATCCAAGAAACCAAGAAGAACAACCCATCCGTCCACATTTCCCTGAAAATTATGTTGCTGATGAAGAAGATCCCCCTGAAAATGAGATTCATCTGTTTGGAGAACATGATTCAGAGATATATCTTACTGAAGAGGAGCATAACATGTTTGAACAGGAGGGTGGAAATGAAGAAATTGAAAAGGAGAACGAGTTGTATCAAAGAGGATATTTACATGCTATGGATGATGTGCAGAGGAAAATCAGATTGAGGAACATGGATGTCCCCATAAATAAAGGGAAGGCAAACCCAAATCAACCTTCCTCCAGTTCTTTGAATGTGGAAAAAGGAAAAGAACTACAAAAA
Organism: Pseudotsuga menziesii; assembly: GCA_001517045.1. Classification (NCBI taxonomy): domain Eukaryota; kingdom Viridiplantae; phylum Streptophyta; class Pinopsida; order Pinales; family Pinaceae; genus Pseudotsuga; species Pseudotsuga menziesii. The sequence continues at coordinate 194,563 of LPNX010498189.1, forward strand.
GAGCCTTTTGTAAATAAAGAAGTTGAAAATGATGTACAAAGGGATAAAATAATAAAGAAGGCGACTCCAGTTGATGTGGAAAAGATTGGTGCTGGTTTTAATTTACAGAATGAGCTTTCAAAGCTAAAAATCTCTGTTCCGTTTAATGAATTGTTGAGAAATATTGAATACAGGGATACCATCACAAAAATGGTCAAAAATCAAGGAGAATGGCAATCCGACATTTTAGAACTGAATGATGACAATCCAGCTATTTCATTTGGACCAAAAGTTGAGAATATGGAAGGTGAATAAGTTCCTCCTTTATATTTAAGCCTAAATGTGCATGACAAAGTGGTCCATAATGCTATGTTGGATCCTGGGGCATCACACAATCTAATGCCCAAAGGAGTGGTATAAAGTCTGGGATTGGAGGTGACAAGGCCTTATAAAGATTTGTATTCTTTTGATTCTAAAAGAGTGAAATGCCTTGGATTAATCAAAGACATGGTGGTAACCCTAAACAAATTTCCCTCTAAAACTATAGTTATGGATGTGGTAGTGGCAGATATCCCACCAAAGTTCGGGGTATTGCTGTCAAGGTCCTGGACTTCCAAATTGAAAGGCAGTTTGCAGATGGATATGTCATATGCCACGATTCCTGTTCAGGATGGGAACAAAAGACTATATAGTGAAAAAAGAACTCCATATGTAGTAAGCAGTCAAGACAAACCTGAAATTCATCACATTTATGCTGTTGATACCGATTTGGGGTCCTCTATTTTCTTCAATGATGTTGTTCCGCATGATGTAGAAGAGGCTTTGCAGAAAAAGTCTGAAGAAAATAGGGAAAAGGAAGTGATAGAACAGGATGCCTTGGAAGCAAAGAAAAAAAGAGAAGGACAGTGGATTATGTACTTTAATGGATCTGCTGCGAAAGTAGGTGCTGGAGTAGGAGTATACATAATCTCTCCTATTCAGGGTGAATTCAAAGCCCTATCGTACAAGTTGACATTTGAGTGTACAAATAATGTGGCAGAATATGAAGCTCTATTATTGGGATTGCATGCTTTGAAATACTTAGGAGCTCAAAAGATAAAGATCTTGGGAGACTCTGAGTTGGTAATAAATCAAATCAATGAAAGCTATCAAACCAGGCATCCTCGAATGAGGGCTTACATAAATGAAGTGTGGGATATGCTTGGTAAATTTTTTACGGAGCATACAATTCAGGTGATTCCTAGACATGAAAATTTGGTAGCTGATTCTTTAGCTGTTGCCGCTGGAAAATTTGAAACACCTGTTGCTGGTCAGAGGGAATACCAGGTGGAAATTGTGAATAGACCATCTATTCCTGACAACTCAAAATATTGGCAAGTGTTTGAAGACGATATGCAGATCCGAAGATTCCTAGAACTCTTAGAAGAATTTGTGAATGCTCCTATTGACACTGAGAATGGCAATGACGAGAGCACTCAAGAGGATGAAGAGCTTGAAGAAGAAGAGAAGAGCACTGCAAAACTGAAAGGGACCTTAGGAGGTAAGGATATCATCCAGTTGAAAAATAATTTCATACCAAGAGGATTAATCCCTTTAGAAAAGCTTTTTGATCAAAATGATGTGGCTAAAAATCCAAAAGTGAAGCCCGTTGATGATGCTATCGAAGACCAGAATATTGGTACTAAAGAAAATCCTAAGATTGTAAAGTTGTCCAAGAAATTACCTGAGAAAGAAAAAGAAGAGTATGTGAAATTAATGAAAAATTATACAGATGTTTTTGCTTGGAGTTACGAGGATCTCAAGGAGTATGATACTTCAATCATACAACATACCATTCCTATAAAGCCTGGGGAAAGACCTTTTAAACAGAAGCTCAGAAGAATAAATCCTAAGCTGCTACCCATCATTGAGAAAGAGATCAAAAAACTGTTTCACACTAAAATCATTGTAACATTGAGGTTTTCAAGATGGGTTGAAAACTTAGTTCCTGTCAGAAAAAAGAACGGAGAGATAAGATTGTGCATAGACTTCCGCAACTTGAATAAAGTTTCCATGAAGGATAATTATCCTCTACCCAAGATGGATCAAATACTGCAGCAGGTGGTGGGAGCTGAAAGAATTTCAATGCTGGATGGTTTTTCCGGGTATAATCAGATCAAGGTGTTACCTGAAGATCAGGAGAAGACTGCTTTTACTACACCTTGGGGCACCTTTATGTATGCAAAGATGCCTTTTGGTTTGATGAATGTAGGGGCCACTTTCCAGCGAGCTATGGACATCGCTTTTGCAGGGGAAGTTGGAAATTTTGTGGTGATCTACATGGATGATATCACAGTTTACTCGAAGTCTGACAGGGAGCATCTACATCATTTGGAGAAAGTGTTCATGAAATGCAGAAAGTTTGGTATATCATTGAATCCCAAGAAGTCAAATTTTGCTCTAGAAGAAGGAAAGCTGCTGGGCCATATAATATCAAAAGATGGCATAAAGATTGATCCTGAGAGGGTAAGTGCAATTCTGAAGGTAGGAGAGCCTAGAAGCAAAAAGGAAATATAGTCTTTCTTGGGGCAAGTGAATTTTCTAAGAAGGTTTGTACCCAGTTTTGCTGAGATCCTAATGAACATCACCAATATGTTGAAAAAGGGGCATGAAATAAAATGGAATGCTGAAGCTAGACAGTCCTTTTGGGAAATCAAGAAGGCAATTTCAGAGGCTCCTGTGTTAGTGAGCCCAGATTTTACTAAGGATTTTTCAGTGTTTTCATATGCTTCAGAATATACTATAGCAGTTGTTTTACTACAGAAAAATGATGAGAATTTGGAACAGCCCATAGCATTCTTCAGCAAGATGTTGAGAGATGGTGAATTGAAATATGACATTATGGAGAAACAAGCCTATGCTTTAATTAAAGCATTGAAAGATTTCAGAATATATATTCTACATTCACATATAATTGCCCATGTTCCATCTGCTGCAGTAAAAGGAATCCTAACTCAACCAGATCCAGAAGGCAGAAGAGAAAAATGGATTGCTACATTGTTGGAGTATGATATTGAAATAAAGCCTACTAAATTGATTAAAGGGCAAGGATTAGCTAAAATGATGGCAAATTCCAATTGTGAAGCTTTGCAAATTAATTTCCTTTCTCATCAAGTTAATCAGTTGGATACGGAGATAGAAGTAATGGTTGATTTTGTGGCATCTCCATGGTATTCTGATATTGTATATGTCCTCCGTAATTTGCAAGCACCAGAAGGATTAAGTAAATCAAGAGCGACATCCGTCAAGCTAAAATCTGCTAAATTTTGTATCATAAATCGGTATCTTTATTGGAAAGACCCTGGAGGAGTGTTGCTGAATTGTCTTTTGGAAGATGAGGCTTAGCAAATTACCAAAGAATTTCATCAGGGATACTGTGGCGGACATCATTATTGGAAGGTGACTGCAAACAAAATCCTAAGAGTTGGTTATTATTGGCCTACATTATTTTCAAATGTGTACAAAGAAATCAACAAATGTCATCAATGCCAAATTTTTGACGGTAAGAGAAAAGTATTGCCTCTCCCTTTGAATCCAATAACAGTTGAAGCTCCTTTCCAGCAGTGGGGTTTGGATTTTATTGGTGAAATAAACCCCAACTCATCAAGTCAGCACAAGTGGATTTTGATAGCCACGGATTATTTTACTAAATGGATAGAAGCAATTCCTACCAGGAGAGCCACTGGAAATGTGATCATGGATTTTCTTGAAGAGAACATATTGGCTCGATTCGGGTGCCCAAAAAGGATAGTAACAGATAATGCGGCTACTTTCAAATCCAGGAAAATGATTAATTTTTGTCATAAATATCACATAAGTCTCAATCATTCAACTGCCTATTATCCTCAAGGAAATGGGTTAGCTGAATCTTCAAATAAGAGCTTAGTAAGGATCATCAAGAAGCTGTTGGAGGATAATAAGAGGTCCTGGCACACCAAACTAAAATATACTCTATGGGCCGACAGGATTAGCACTAAAAGAGCAATCGGCATGTCTCCATTCCAACTGGTGTATGGGGCTAAAGTGGTTTTTCCAACATCATTAGGGGTATCGGTTATGAGATATTTCCAAGATCAACAAGAAGAACCAAATCACATACAACGAAGGATAAATCAAATTATTGAGCTGGAAGAACGAAGAAATAAGGCTTATGACAAAGTACGGTCACATCAGGAGAAAATGAAAAATACCTTTGACAGAAGAATCAAAGAAGAGCAGTTTCAAATTGATGACCTGGTTTTAAAGTGGGATGCTCCTAATGAAGACAAGCATGGAAAATTTGATCCTATGTGGGTAGGACCTTACGTTGTGGCTGGATACAGAGGGCAAAATGCATTTCTGCTGGAATATACAAATGGGGTTCTTCTGGAGAGCAACCCTGTAAATGGACGGTATCTGAAACACTACCTATCCTGAGGGAGAAGGTAAAATTTGTATCATAGACTGTACATATTTATTTTTCTTTACAAGTCAATACGAATGGTAAGTCGAGTGTTTTTTAAACTCGCAGTGAAAGCCCTAAGATTCAGGAGGCATACCGTTCCTTTTCTAAAAATACATAAAAATGATATATCTATGAAAAGTAAGAGATGAATGTCATACAAGTTATTATGCAAAATCAGAAGAAGGCACCTGGTCTACGAGTTCTTTGATACCTCACAGGGACGATATCATCCCCAGATGGAGCCAATTGTTAACACATCTATTTAGCACGAGGATGAAAATACCATAAGGAAGGAGAAACAATAGTGGTTTGTCAAACTTTGGTTAAAAGGTATGATATAAGAGTACGATGGGAAATGAAAAACGATGAAGTGTCAAAAGATCTAATGGTGCGGAGTGAAGAGTCGGAGATCAACGGTCTACACTATGTCCTCTCTCCAAAGGTGCAAGGAAGATAAATTATATTTGGGCATTTAATAAGATACATAGATCAATGGCTATTGATTCGGCTTGAAGAGATCCACGGCCCGTATCGGTTCCGCTTTATGAACATGCGCAATGGTTAAAACAATGGAGCCTAGCGGAATTAGATACATGCCACCCAATCTGACGGCTGGAAAATCATGGTCGATTGCATCTACGGCTATGGAGGATTCCGTAGCACAAAGTTGCGCGGAGGATAATTTCTGGAAGCCCAGCGGAATTAGATACGTGTCATCTAATCCGACGGTGGGTAAACACAGGTATATCACATCAGCGGCTGAAGATGATTCCAGACCTCAGACTTGCACGGTAGATAAGACCCAAGCGCTTGGCGGAATCGGGTACGTGTCTTTCAATCTGACGGCGGGAAATAAGAGTCGATTTCATCGACGGTTGGAGATGACTCCGGAATGGAGACTTGCACGAAGGTTATGACCAGAGACCCCGGGCGGAATTAATTATGTGGCGCTTAATCTGACGGTTAAAAATCAAAGGCGATGTGGATCAGCGGTTACAAATGAGTCCGGAGTGTGGAAACGCATGGCAGATAGAGGTAGAAGGTGGTCGCGGAATATAAACCGCTGTCCACGCGTCGAATTGTGGCATACTCCGGAGGCTAAAGTGGTTTCGTGCAAACCGCCGAGGGAGCGCTCCGGAGTGGGGCCTTATAAAAGGAAGGTTGACTTGTCCGGTGGGTATTTTGTTGACTGGCTCCGGCAGGTGAAAAGGACATGCGGGTTCGTCAACCTGCGACTATCATTTTCAAACATACCACCACGTATAACAGGTAAGGCCTAAGCTCTCATAATCCATCTGTCTGTTTGCTGTTTATCAACTGAATTATGGATAAAGAGGAGGAATTACAGACTAGTCATGTTATAGATGACAAAGAGGAATATTTGGTCGACAGAGATAGGGGCGTATGTGACCCCTTCCTATCTGTAGGAAGTGTGTCCATTAGTAAGGAAAGATTGTGGTATTACAACTCGCAGGGGAATGATGTATTGAATGTATGCAAATCCTTTCTATATTACTTCGCCCTTGAACAAACCCTCCATTTCCAGAATTTGCAGAGTGGTGTGCTGTTAACTACTCCCCGTCTCAGAGAATTATCGTCAGTCAGTCCACGTCCCGAATTCTTTGTAAATTCAATGCTGCAGTCATCCGTGAGAACCTCAGTTTACTTGAAAATTACCCGGATAGTCGTGAGGTAGTAAATGAGTCAATCCTTGCTGAATTTTACAAGAAGTGTGAGACTGAAACCCGTTGCCAATTCCTGTCAAGTGTTCTAAAAGACGGTCAATCGTTAGATGGATTTTCCTTACCTTACCCTGTACATATTTTTAAAAGTGAAGTTCAATTAGTTATTTCTTTGGTTTGGCAAATATTAGGTCTAGATGATTATTGCCGAGTGGGCGAGATCGTCCTTGGTTTTTTGTTGAGAATAAGTTCCTTAGGCTCTGAGTCTCAGTCAATTCCAGTGTTTAGTCTAGATGAGTACCTGGCTGAAGCAATCCATCTTCAGCTAAGCAAGTTTCCAAAGGTTCGGTTTTTTAAATTTCAGACCTACTTGTTCAATATGCTGTTATGCTCCAATGTCATTGAAATCCAGTTTTTAAATACTATCTGTTCTTCCGATTTGCCCAAGCAAATCTACATGTTCGAATATGCCAATTCGATTATGTCGGAAGTGTATAAAATGTTGTTTGATGAAGAATTGCCTCGTGTTTTGGAAGAGATGAAGTGTTTGATGCAGCCTTCACCCGAAGACCAAATTGGAGATTGGTTCCTGCATAGGGACTCCACTGTGTTAAGAGTATATGGTTTTACAGGACATCCTTATAAGTTACCTGCCTTCTTAATCTTGCATGCATAGAGACAGGTGTTGTACAATAAGGAGCTGACTGGATGAAGACATGGAGCTGACTGGATGAAGACGTTTTACCAAGCTGATTTTTACTTTATGATCTGTTAGGATTGGAGCAGTAATTTATTCCTAGAAGTTAGGGATTTAGTTACAAGACTCTAAATTAATCATTCAGTTGTGAAATCTTCTTGGAAGATCTATTATTTTTTGTATATATTGGCATCTTTTTTATGAGATGGGGGTTGGAACCCATCGTGTTGTGGAATAATTTTGGAGAACATATCTATTTTTGAATAACAAAGTGAATGCATGAAGGTTTATCAGAGATTCTTGTATCGTTGATATTACATTCTGTGCTTCTTTCTTTATGTGATTGTATTTCCCCAGTGTAACACTTCATTTTGTTTCTTCTTCGTATCTGAAATATAGCGTTGGGTGATTAGAATTCATATGTTTACGCTCTAGTCATCATTTCAGATATTTTATACATTTTTTGCTAAAGTTAACATAGAATTCATCTTTGATGCTCTGTGTTAGTGGGCTGTTTCCTGATCTCTTCTGTTTCACCTGGATTAAATTGAACGACTGTGATGATGTGATTATCTTGCCTTTAATGAATCCCATGTACATGTCTTTGTGATATCTTTATATGTATGTGACTCCATGCCCAATGGTTATGTGATTGTTTCAGCCATACATACAAATCTTTAAATATTGTTTTATATCTGGTCCTGTTAAATCTTTATTGAGAGATCCCTCTCTGGAAGAAAATACCAGTTTCTTTCTAAAGTGGTTTTTGTTGTTACCTTGGAGTTTACCTTTTGCAACCTGGGTACATTCTGAGTGCTAACAGCTACAGTGATGAAATGGAAGATACACTAGATGGATGTCAAGACTACTTTCTTGAATGGTGTAGTGGAAGAGGAAGTGTATCTGGAGCAGCCACTCGGTTTTGAGACACATGACAAGGAGTCCCATGTTTGTAGATTAAAGAAAGCCCTGTACAGTTTGAAATAGGCACCCAGGACATGGTACGGTAGAATTGATAGCTTTCTATCTAGTTTGGGCTTTACCAAGAGTAATGCAAATTCCAACCTCTACTATAAGGTTGAAGATGGCAACCCAATAATGCTCCTACTGTATGTAGATGATATGTTTGTAACAGGTATGGATGGGTTGATTGCTGATACAAAGAGGCAGCTTGTTGTTGAGTTCGAAATGAAGGACTTGGGTATGATGCATTGTTTTCTAGGCATGTAGGTGTGGCAGAATGCAGATGGAATTTCCCTGGGACAAGGGAAATATATGGTAGAGATCCTGAAGAGATTCGGGATGATGGACTGCAAGGCCATGAACACACCTATGGCATCAAACCTGAAGCTATTGAGTGATGCTTCATCAGAAGCAACTGATGCTCTGGTGTTTTATCAGATGATTGGGTCCTTAATGTACCTGACGAACACGAGACCAGATATTTACTTTGCTGTGAACACCTTGAGCCAGTTCCTGATAGATTCGAGACATGTTCACTTGATTGATGCAAAGCATTTTCTGAGGTACCTGAAGGGTATAGTTGATTATGGGATTAAGTATGAGGCAAGTCACAAGATTAACCTGGAGGGTTATCTTGATTTAGATTGGGCAGGCAGTGCCATCGATAGGAAGAGCACTTCAAGGTGTTGCTTCTGTATTGGATCAGGTGTGATCTCTTGATTTAGCAGGAAGCAATCCTATGTGGCATTGAGTATAGCTGAAGCAGAGTATGTTGCAGCATGTTCAACTAGTTATGAGGCAGTATGGCTGAGGAAGATACTGTCTGATTTATTTGATCTCCAGTTAGATGCTACTTGTATATATTACGACAACCAGAGTTGTGAAGTTGTCATAGAACCCGATGTTCCATGACAAGTCGAAGCATATCGAGATCAAGTATCACTATATCAGGGATATGGTGCAGAGAGGAGCAATGAAGCTCCAGTATGTTGTGACGAATGAATAGATAGCTGATGTGTTGACGAAGCCATCAGCTAGAGTGAAGTTTAAGTACTTCAGGGAAAAGCTTGGTGTTCTCCAGATCAAGGTTCCCTCCAAAGGGAAGTGATGAGTCCGTGATCCATTTTGACATGGTGAGAGGATTAAGTTCCTTCTATGGTCAGATGTAAGGGCTGAGCCATTCTATCATGGTGAGAGGATTGGTTCCTTCCATGTCAAATATGAGTGTTGAGCCATTCTGATATGACTGTGGGATTAGTTCCTACATGATCAGACATAAGGGATATTGCCATTCTATGAATGGAGGTACCTGGTCAGTTACCAGGAATACTCAGTCTAGGACTGAGGGCCATTCTGATATGACTATGAGATGTAGTCTTACATGATCAGATGTGAGTGCATGGCCATTCTAATGTGATTGAGGGATGTGTTCCCACTTGATCAAATATAAGGGTTGTTGCCATTCTTTGAATGGAGGCACTTGGTCAGTTACCAGGGATCCCCAGTCTAATACTGAGTGCCATTCTGATGAGTCAAGGTGAGATGTAAGGGCTGTGGAATTCTAATGAGTCAAGGTCAGATGTAAGGGTTGTGCCATTCTGACATGGTGAGAGGATGAAGTTCCTTCCATGATCAGATGTAAGGGATGGGCCATTCTGACATGGTGAGGGGATTAAGTTCCTCTCATGGTCATATGTGAGTGTTGGGTGTGCCTTTTTGACGAGTCAAGGTCAGATGTAAGTGCTGGATGGGCCATTCTGACTTAGAGTCAGATATAAGCGCTGAAGAAGACCTACGTGGAGGCTAGGCCTACATACAGCATTAAAAAGGGTTGGTTCTGTAGAACTTCCTATGACGAGAAGAATCATGAGATAGCACCAGTGATGTTGACCTAGTGATGATCCAGATCGAGTAATGATCTAGATCGAGTGATGATCCAGATCGAATAATGATCCATATCGAGTAATGATCCAGATCGAGTGATGATCTAGATCGATTGATGATCCAGATCCATTGATGATGATCCAACAGTGATGATCCAGATCCAGTGATACTAATCCAGCAGAGATGATCCAAATATAGTGATGATGATCCAGATCGAGTAATGATCCAGATCCAGATGAAGATGACCTGAAGATGAAGATGATCTGAAGATGAAGATGACGAGAACTCGATGATGATCCAGATGATACAGAGAAGAAGACTTGTGCTGATAAATTGTGTCAAGAGAATACCTTCCTAGTTAAGAGGGAGTGTTGATGTAATTGTAACTTTGGAATGTATTCACTTGTATATCTTATGTATTGTACCTTGATGTGTATTACGGGAACTGTTTGTAATGTAATTGAGTCATGTCATGCCTCGATGTTTCGATCGGGAGTTTCTATAATGTAAACAAGTCATGTCAAGTCCTTGTGGGTAACCCTCCTATTGATCAAGGGTTAAGTCCCCGCAGTTCCGGGGCCCTAGGGTTATTATACTCTCCTAGTGATTTCGGCCCTAGTGAGTTATTGTCAAGTCAGGAATTAGTATAAATAGAGAGTGAGCCTCTCTATTTATCACACACTCACTCACACTCAGTTGTAGCGCATAGCTGAGGGAGAAGAAGTTGTTGGGGCTAGAAAGAAAGAGGCTACTGCTGTCGGGAGATCATCTTACTGTTTTGGGGTTTTACTTTGGTGTCGATTATATCTCTGAGAAAGTTGCGGGGTTTTCTCCATTTATGGTTTACCCAAGGAAAAACATTGTGTTCATTGTCTCTTGTGTTTGATTGTTGTACTTGTTATTCTCTTAGTTAAAGATCCTAATATAATGCTAGCTTGAATGACAAAATTCTAACATTTCCTTGTAGTAACCATGAATTTAGTTGGATGACGAATAGAGTAGGCAGACGAAACGAAGTCAACCTCTTTACATTATGTTGGAGTTATTCTACTTGACAGTTATACTGGGGGAAAGTACCAACCACTGGGAATCATGTTGGGAAAATACCCATAAATAGGAGTCATTTTGAGCATACTTTGTTATAGTTTCAAGCTCATTAAACCATGAAACAACCCTTTGAGCATAGTTCTTATTTTGTCTCAAGCTCTTTAAAAAATGAAGCAGATACTCTGAGCATTCTTCCAACTGATCTTCGAGGTCGTTAAAAACAGTAAGATGGTGTTGAGCTTACTTTTCATTTTTCGTGCTCTGGTTAAAACATGAAAAGTGGTTTGAGCTTAGTTTATTACTTTTTCGTGCTCTGGGTTCAAACATGAAAAGGTTAATTAAGTCTTCTTTAATCTCTTTTTGGACTCTTCAAATGTGAAAAGATTGTTGAGTGAACTTTTCTTCTTCACGCTCGTAAAAGGAGGACCTGAAGACTCATCTTCCTGGTGATAGTTTACCCCTTTTTTGGACCAGGGGGCACTAATTACGAAAAAGGTATACTCCATCCAATCATGATTGGAAGAGTTTTCTTGGGCATTATTTTATACTTTTTCAAGCCCTAGGGACTAAATCATACAAAAAAAGACCCTTTGGAGTATTCTTCCATTTTCGTTCAGACTCTCTAAACATGAACGATACTGAGTTTTCTTTCATTGGACTCATAAAATCAAACGACGAAAGACCATTTTTTGGGAATGAACCCCTCCTTTCTTAGGTTCATGAAACATATGAGAATGGACTTATCTTATGATAAGCTACAACAAGTGTTTGTTACCCTCTTTGAACTCATAAAAATGAAAAAAGGCACTCATCAATCATGATGGGGAAATTAAGGGAAAGGGAAAACATTTTTCAATAATGGCAGTTGTTAGTCACCTTTGAACATGGCACTTGTCTGCATTTCGTTCAGTTAATTGGGTATTCATTTTGCTTCTGAGTCTATCCACTTTCATGAGTCATGTCACTCCTTTGAGTCTTTTAAAGAATGCATTGTCCATTGTCACATTGTGTTCTGCCTTGTCAAGTCAATGCTGCCAAGCCTTCGGTCGTGTTGCCTTATGTTCAAAAGGGAAATTTTCTTGAGAGTTTACACATGCAGTCAAAATAACTTTTTGTGTCAGTTACTTTTGAGTCAGTCCTATGGTTACATCATACTTAAAATTCCAGAAATTTGTTATGAGTTTCGTGTCGTCGATGTGGGATTCATCATGGCCTTCCTTCGATGAGACTATTCCTGTCGACTTCAGCTCATCATCCAGGAATTAGTCTTAGAGACAAGTTAGTACCTTGAGGTCTATATGCATCAATGGCATATTATCTCGCTTTCGACATAGGTTCACATCATTGATCTTTGATCGAAATATTCGACTAAGTGTTTCGACATCAGATCATCTATTCACACTCAAGATATTGTACTAGGGTACCTTGGGAATCATTGACATCAATGGTGATCTCCCTCGCACTTGTTAACGGTTTTCACCATTGACTAGTAATCAAGTGGTTTCTACCACGTTCGACATCAAGATATTGTGATCACATGGATAGAATCGTACTTTGTGGAAGACGAGACGAAGACCGTGGGCACATGTTAAGCGTTCATTGCTTTCCCCATGTTGCGATGGAGTATTTTGTATGAGTCCTAGCATAGATTCACATTGTATGTTCGTGGTTGTGCTCCGATTTACGTTTGTATGACATAGATCTACATTGTATGTATGGTAGCTATCTCTAAATTTGAGTCTTCTTCGCATGGATCTGCGTTGTATTTTAGTAGCCATGAATCTTTGTATCTCACATGGATATGCATTGTATTGGTCGAAAGCCATGTTGTGAGTCATTTGGGACATGTATCAAAAGATGCTGCAAAAATTTTGTGATGCTTGAGAAGTTCCAACCATTGGACTTTTTCCTCGGGACTACACCTTCTTCTATCAAAGTATTATTCCTATCATTTTCGTCTAGCCATCATACTTTGGGGGGAATTCTGTTACACCTAAATCTCATCACCATCATGTTATGAGATAGGTATTCCCTTGTCTGCACCAATCCCTCAAAGTTTTCCCTAGATCAATGAAAGGAAGAAATTATTCCCTTGTAATTTTTCCTTGTTTTGAGCTTGTAACGCTCCTTTTACACATGAAAAGGGAGGTGCCACCGCTCTTTCCCTTGATTAAAAGGGTGTTAACCCCTCAACACCACTTTTTCTCTTCAGCAAAAGCGCGGTGCTCGAGTTTTAAAGGAAAAAAAGGAAGCTTCGAGAGGATTCTCGAAGATTTCCTATGTGGAGCCTGATCCCTATGGTTTAGGACCACCTGGAGCACGAGATCCTCCCTTTTAGGATATTCTCTTCACCTCAACCATGAGATCCTCAACCATTCCTATCCTCCCATGCCTTTAAATACCATCTCACCCCCCATGGGAAGGAGGAGAAAGAATTGTGTTGAACACCCAAACTTTGTCTAAATAATTCTTGAGCTATTGGAGGCAAGGTGAAGCTAGTGGCAAAGGGTCTATTGGATGGGACTCTCAACACCAATGCACCAAGGTTGTAGTCTTTCCAATTATTGTTAATAAAGAATGTTTTATCTTTCCCATATATGTTGGATCATGTGTATGTATTGCTTGAATCCTTGGTCACAAGCATAGATCCAGTTTTATATCTTGTATGCTATCACTTTCTATTGTTGTCTTCTATCTTTGCAGGTAAACAGAGGAAAAAACTTAAAGGATAGTGAAGACATCCATTAATAGAAGAAGCATGGTGGTCCATTCAAGCGTTTAAAGAGATCTAGGGAGATTTTGACATTCAGGTTCATAATTTGTTCTAGAGCTGAACCATTCAGACCTAGGGAAACAACTCCTGTCCGTAGGAGGTGAGAATTTCCGGCTAACAAAATGCGTGTGGATTTTTGGGCATTTAACAAAATTACGGTAAAGAATTGTTACCCTCTTCCTTATATTGATGATTAGTTTGATCAATTGAAAATGCAACTTATTACACTAAGTTAGTCTTAATTAGTGGTCATCATCAAGTAAGAATTCTTGAAGATGGTAATTAGAAAACTACTTTAAAAGAACGTTTATTTGAATGGCAGGTCATGCCCTTTAGATTTGTAATGCTCCTATTACTTTCATGCGAGTTATGAATGATGTATTTAGGCCATTCATAGATGATTTTGTAATAGTCTACTTAGATAATATATTGTTCTCCAGTAAAAGTTGGGAAGGCCATGTAAAGAATGCAAGGAAAGTATTAGATGTCTTGAAAAATGAAAATTTGTGCATAAAGATGTCAAAATGTGAATTTGGGAAAAATATATTTAGTTTATTTGGGATATATAGTAGTGGGATATATCTCGTAATTTTGGTATAGGAAAAATAATAGTGCAATTACAATTCAGCATTATTATTCACCTCACGTGTATGAAATTGTGTCCAAATATGTAAAAGGATGTGTGATGTGTGCTACTAGCAAACAAAGTAACATACAAACGTGGTTGATATATGCCACTTCATGTACCTTATCGTCCATGGGAAAGTGTGCCTATGGATTTTGTAGGGGGTTCTCCTATGTCTAGAAAATCTCAATGTTATCTATATGTTGTTGTGGACAGATTTAGTAGAATTCATGTCTTGGTTCCTTGAAAGAGACAAGCGATAAGATAAGGGACTGTACATTTGTTCTTTTAGTGTTCATGGATTCATTTTGGTTTTCCCACATCCATTATATCTGATCGAGACTCTCATTATTATGGGAAATTTTGGTTAACCTTGTGGGAGTTAATGGACATTGAGCTTCAAAAGAGCATTACTTTTCATCCACAAACCAATGGACAAACGAAAAGTGTTAAGAATATAGTGGTACACTTACTCCAAAGATATTGTAATAAGCATCACAAACTTTGGGATGAATAATTGTATTATGTGCAGCGTGCCTATAATTGTGCCATGTGTTCTTCTACAAAGATATGTTTTGGATATTCTTCTAAGTCTTCGTTGGACTTCACTTTTGGGAAATATTTAGTGGTGAATGGGTGTAATAATGCAAACTATTCATCTAATGGGTGTAGAGATATCCTTCAAAGATATGTTTTGGATATTTTTCCAAGTCTTCGTTGGACTTCATTTTTGGGAAATATTTAGTGGTGAATGGGTGTAATAATGCAAACAAAGCTAAGAAGTTCATCTAGAATATCCTATTGATCCATCAAGCCATATATGAATAGTTGGAAAATAACTAATCCAAGTATAAGGCTAGACATGATGAGCATAGGGTTGATCATCACTTCCAATTTGGTGATCAAGCTTAGTTATAAATTACCATAGAACACCCTAAGGGTGAAGTTAAAATTTTTAAACCAATCATGTATGGTCCATTTACAATTTTGGAAAAGATTAGCAACACTGCTTTCCGATCAAAGTTAACTCCATATATGCAAACGTATTATGTGGTTAATGTTGAAAACTTGAAATTATGCAAGTCTCCTATGATCATGGATCAAGTTCCTTATGTTGATGATTTTGCTCTAGAATATCTTAATGGGTTGTAGGAATATGGTATTCTTGACAGGAAGGTGAGGAATTTACAAAGAGGTGACATGGAACACCTTTATGTGGGTCTAAACAAAATGCGTCCAAATAAAGCATAATGGATGCAAACAAGAAAAGCGAGGGAGTTGTACCTTCACTTATTTTCTAAATAATAAAATTAGAGTTTGGTGTTCCAAAATATTCATAGTGGGGAGGAATTTTCCCAGAAGATCCCCGCCAATTCGATGCCCTCAATCTTTGCTACAAAATAAATGCCCAAATCGATTTTTAAAACAAAAAATGTGACAGATTATGGTAACTGCGGTGCTTTGTCTCCTAGAGGTGTTCATTTAACAGATATACTAGCAAATGTTGATCCTTCCTACCAATGTGTTTGGTTCCATTTAGAACGTCAACATGATTTTAGGGAAATGCTCAGTACTAATTGTCTCATACTCAAGTTATCCCAACTTTTTCAAGAATATATTACATGGTTTTATGTGCAATTGGTCTCGGGTAGAAATTGAATCCTGAAATTGTATTTTGTTGGTTTTCCAAGCAAAACCATTTCCTTTTATAGGGTGTGAGGATTGCATCCAATCCCAAATAACATGGGACAACTCCGAAATGGATAGAAGAAGACAACTTTGGAGAGATTTGAACTTATATTCTCAACACCAACACCTTATATCCTTAACTATATTTTGGAAATAATACAAGGTAGAGACAACCAATCAACCAAAAGGGGAAACAATTTTCCCATCTAATCAAAATGTAAAGGTAAAGATCTAATTGTTTCTATTTGCAAGATCCGCTATATAAAATGAGAGATAAATGACCAAACGACCAAAAAATGTAGTCACCATATATTTTTCAGGGTTTAAATGACCAAAATTGAGCGAGGAAACTAAAAATGACTAGAGGAAAGACCAATTGGGTCATGGGATAAAACATATGACCATATAAAGAGTAACTAAACTAAAAATGACCACATAACAATAACATTAAGAATATGAATTGGTCACTTATTTGGTCATTATTAGTTATGTCACTCCGACAATGGAAAATTGCAATGTTTACAATGAATTTGTACAATTTACTAAATTCTAACATTGCAGACGGATTCAGAGGCCCCTTCTATGAATCCATCTGCAATGTTAGAATTTAGTAAATTGTAGACCCCCTCATGTGTCACAACTCAACATGAATGCACAAGGGGTTCTCTGAATCCATCTGCAGTGTTAAAATTTAGTAAATTATAACATTGTAGATGGATTCATATCATATCCAGTTCAATGTGTGTATCATGTCCATATCTTATTTCACCATTTTTTTCCGTATTTATATACCTTCCATAGATTCACCAAGTTGCATCATGTGCGTCATCATAGTGTGTCGGTTGAGTTGAGTCTTGGATATTTGTCGTATTTTCCTTTAGACATTGTCATGTCGTGAAGTTGGTTTCATTATGTTCGACTCATTGTACTAGTCATGTTCATATTTCATTTGAACAAAACCATTGTCGTTTGACCCTATCGGTGGTCTATTAAATTTTCAACAAGGTCATGTATTTTGTGTCATGTTAGCTAAAAGTTGTCAATTTCACATCCTCCATTAATTCTCCATTTGCATCCATTTGTCATGGTTCTCCTCTCACATTTCATGTCGTGAAGTTGGTGTCATTGTGTTTGGCTTGTAGTATTGGTCATTTTCATATTTTCAATATCAACACAATGTGCTAAGGGTCTCAAGGACCACAACTACTCAATTGAAGAACACTAGGACTATATTACATTGTTTCATCGACCACGCCACCTGAGCTCCATATTATGCTACATCAAGTGTTTTTAGGACGATCAATTTGGTTGAAAGAGTCGTTTATGTAGTACACCTACTTACTGATAAACATATTATTAGTGTCCTTCCTTATACAATAAGTTATTTGACCCTATATTTTAAGAGTGAATCTGCATTTTCTTCAACCCTGACCAGTATTAGGAGTAGATTGATGCAACACAATATTAACCCCTAGGGATTTGTCAATACATGCCACTCTCTAGAAGACATTATTGATCCAGATGTAAATCGGTGGCCACCCACCTATTCCACTGGCTCAAAACAATTGTCCATTGTGGCAGTTTCCTAGTTATTTTCCTACATTTTTTCAGGTCCCAAACTTTTGGGGCCGTTTTGAGGCTCTAAATGACGTTTTTTGGTGATTCGGATGGCCAAATAGATGCCCTATGAATGCATTTGGCCATAGTACAAAATTTTAAAGCTCATATAAACCTTTCCAACAGGATATCGAGCACCCAAATAGGAGATCGCATGCAAAATTTATGACCCCGAGAAGTTGATTGTTCAACTTACCACCTTGGGGCCACAAACTTTATGACGATTCATCTTCTAGGGCTATGTTTTAGAATTTTGGGGTTCTCTCCCTCATCCTTATTATAAATAGGCCCCTTTGGCTGCATTTTGTATTAATATTGGCACAGTTGAGCGTAGCATCCACATCTCTTCTCAGAGATAGCTACCACCATTCTAGATGTGTATTTACAGTTTGTTCTATTTCCGCTATTTAATAGAATATGTGTTTACTGTATCTTTGTTATCTTTACAAAATGTCTATGTTGATGATGCTATCTCTGTTATTTCATTTCGTTCTCACATAAATTCGGATCAATTGTCCAATGTGGACTATGTGTTTACATTTACATTATTGATGCAAACAATTGACAGGTTATCTCCTCTCTTACCTCCTTATATTTGTCGACATAGCAAAATCTTTTTCGTTGATATGCTTTGTGATTGATTCTCCTTCACTTTATAAGTTTTATTCTTGGAATAAACTAATGCCCATGCTTCTCTCTTTTTGTGCATTGTTGTGTTTGTCTTAGCTTTTTTTCATTTTATCTCGTTTTAAAAATATGTAACAATTCATTTTATAATATTTTTTTCTTGGGAAAAAAAAAGCGTAATTTTATATCATCTTTTGAGAATAAAATTACATTCAGTAGATACACTATTTGTGTATTTGTAAAACACACGTGCAAAAAAGAAATTAGACCCTGCAAGGTCCACATATAATCCCCTATACATAATATATCAGTCTGCATAATAATCTAAGTTTCCCCAAAATCCAACTAAAAAACATAAATGTTCAGCTTCGTCATGTAGCAAAATAAGTATCTACTAATTCAAATCAGCCTGAAAGTTGTCAAATAGTAAAAATTGCATCTTTCCATATCCATATGTTAGCCATGAAAACAGAGTCCCAACTTTTGCATGAAACAGTAGAGCATAATAAGAACAAAAAATAGAAATTTGAGGCTATTTCCAAAAATTTATAGAAGAGTAACTCCCTCTATAAAGGTTCTATGGTAATATTCATGTTCTGTTACATCGAATAATTCTTTGATCTTCCATCGGCCCAAGTCCAGTTGAAGCCCCTCCTTCGAGGCCTTGTCTGCTTGCATGTTATTTTCCCTGTAGACATGTTGGCATGAGAAAGATACATAAGTGTCTAAAACTACTCTAATGGATGAAATAATGTTGTCAAGAATGAGGTTCCGACATAGATGTGTCCCCTTAATCCAGTTAATCACATTCATCGAATCTCCACACACATTTAGGGATCTACATCCCTTCTCTGCTGCAAAAATTAGAAGAAGTTTTAAGCTCAACAACTCTGCGTGATTGTTGCTTCCTTCCCCCAGCCCAACCATCAACTCAAAGAAATGCTGATCCAAGAGAAAGAGAATTGCCCCAGCCACACAAATATTATTTATTGACGCCCCATAAAAAAAACCCCACGGCACCGATATGTCAATTTTCAACTCCATGACTTCCCTCTATCTAGTGGCCCTACTGTATTGTGGGAATACAAGGAGAATCCCACATGTCAGACTTGATGTAATTGTAGGAGTGCACAATTTATCTGTGAAAACAATTTTGTTTCTAGCAAGCCATACACCCCAAATAACCAGTAAAGGAAGAGCTATCATTGTTTCCTGAGTCTCTGTCTGCCTCCAATTCTCCCAATCTTGCAGTACCGAATTACCTGCCCAAATACAATCCAAACCAAGAGCCTTTTGGCATTCCCTTCATGTTATAGCGGATTTCACCACTCCAGGTGAATCACACTTTGTATGGCCTTCCCCTGTCTCGCTGCAGACTCATTAGACCCTATGGACCACTTTTTGTCCTTCGATGTTTCATTAATCATCCCCACAGACATATGAAAAATGATATATGCGGCTTTTAAACCTATAACCACATACATACGCGGGTTTGACCCATATAACTGTGTACATCGGGATGTGTGCATAATCCAAATCCTTTTGGAGTTTTCCTTGACATGGATCCGAATCATTTGACTCCTGGCCTTCCATATGCCTTGAGATCGC
>LPNX010498189.1:215618-310233 GCA_001517045.1 Pseudotsuga menziesii
TTACCCTGCCCATACGGTCAATCCCGCCTGCGACTATCCGCTTGAGCATTGATTATATTGAGGTGACCTTAGTGGCCTTACCTAGGATATCGAGGGGGTACTTGTAGAGGTTATTCTACAGGTGTCCCGGCCAGGTTGGGGTCGGACAACACAGTCGCTTTACGCGTTGAAGTTGAGGGCCACAATAATTGGTTACATACCTCCACTTGTTGTGTATGGGAGTCTCAAGCCTCTCCTAGGCGAGACATACCTGCTTCATTCGGGAGCTCACTTATCCATCCCTTGTTTGCTTGCATTTGGCTTTAGATTTTATTAGTGATTGCTTTGTGCACACTAGTTGGCCTAGGGTTTATGTAAATAAAGAGTCTTTGCTATTTTTTGAGTCATTGTGGATTCGAGTGCGGTTCCACGCCGTTCTCGTCGTTTAGCAGGACTTCTGCCTTCTACTTCTCCTCCTCCTTTGGGAGAGAGACCTAGACAGTCCAGGCGGACTAGGTCACACATTGATTCACACACCATGGGAGATCATTCAGAAGATATTCCTGAACCACCTCCTCCCATTCGTGTAGACGACGGGGAATTTACTCCTACTTACGATCCTTCACCCGACTTAGCTGAGTTGGGTCCTGTGATTTCTGAGATAGGAGTCATGCATGATAGACCTACTCACTCTAGGGCTGATTCCCCTTTGACGCGTTACCGGTATGGCATGCCGGAGGACACCGAGACTCATTTTGAACCCGCCACTACTAGCTATGGTAGTTATGATATGGCTGGTTTTTGCTATGCATGATTTGACATTTCATGTCAAATCCGACTTTGAGCCTAGCACTATGCCTGGGGCACTCTCATTCCTTACCATGCAGAGAGGTTTGGGAGCACTAGTCACATTGCACCTTCCGTCCCAGTGGTGGAAGCTACATCTTATATCCCTCCTAGGTCCAGAGTTAGCGATCCTATTAGGATACCGGATCCGAGACGAGTGACGATAGGCGGTAGTACATATCTTATTACTCAGATTCCTTTGTCCTTGGCTCCTAGTTCTTCAAATGTCCACCCTGCACCTTATTCACATGGTCCTTCGAGTCGGCACATGGCTACAAGTCAGGTCCGTACTGTGGTTACTAGACCGATTGTGTCTCAAGTTTACATACCGCCCGTTGCTTCGGGAGGTTATGTTCATGCTTCTAGAATTCAGATTACTACTTCTGTGACATATATCCCTACTTCCGAAGCGTATCTTCCTACCTACGGAGTGTCTCTTGGGGCATCACATGCGATGACCTATGGACCTTATTATGGGACGCAGTATGGACAGGTTTCTTCACCTTATGGAGGCGGGTATCAACAACCTGCTTACTCTCCTAATTATGGCTTTGTAGCTCCTACTAGTCAAGGTCCACCATACTATAGTACTTCCATGCCACCCTATATGGGTCAAACAGGAGGAGGACACTATGGCCAAGGCCATGGTGGTAATCAACCCTATATGAACCAGGGAGCGGTCCATCGACCTCATCATCCTAGGCTCCCTTTCCTTGCGACGCTTAATCTTCCTGACTTATCGAGACTTACGAACGACCCTGTGGCTCATGACCTGGCTTGGCTGATTGTCCCTACCAAGCTTCCTTCGGACATACCTAAGTTCGAAGGCAAACTGGGAGAAGATCCGAGCGAACACGTTACTACGTTTCACCTATGGTGCTCTTCAAATTCATTACATGAAGACTCAGTTCGTTTGAGACTATTTCAACGCACCCTCACAGGGCCTGCTGCGAAATGGTATATAGTGTTACCTAGGGGTGCTTTCACGGTGTTCGACGACCTTGCGATGACTTTTCTTAATCACTTCCAGCTACCAATGCGCTATGACGTTGGTACTGAACTCTTGTCGAAATTTCGGCAAGATAAAGCCACCCATATTTCTGATCATATTCAAGAGTGGTGTAGACGGAAGAGATTAATTAAAGCCTTTATATCGCCAGAGATCCTCCTTCAGTGGTTCCTCAAATAATTTTTGCCATATATAGTGAAGGATGTTTCCACATCCGAAGTGCAGAATGAGGAACAAGCGATTTTTAGGGCACAGGAACTGGACTTGATCTATGCTCAGTCCGATTTGTTGTATGAGATTATTCCCAACACTCCTCATTCCAATTTCGATCCCAAAGTCAAACCTGGACCACATGCCAGTGGCATTGTGGGTTGTGCAAGTGCGAAACCTACAGATTCGGTTGCAAAACAAGTTGGTTAGTTGTCAATCAACCAATCTGCTTCGGGACAAGCTACATCGAATGTACTTTCTTTGCAATCGTCGAACCAGAAGGTTAACCAGCAGCCCGGACGTAATAAAAAAAAGGGTAAGAATAACAATCGAAACGGTGGGAATAAGAATGAGAATGCTAACAATAATGACAAGAACAGTAGAAATGCTGGGGGGGACAAGAAAGCTAAACGTAAGGTTAAGTTCCCTTGCAAGTTATGTAAGGACGATCACCTCACTTACTTGTGCCCTCGGATTGATGAAGCTTCGAGATTCTTAGCACAAGGCCCAGCTGTGCTAACGAACCCTTTACCACATAACCAGAATATGAACTCAAAGTCCCATGACCAGTCTAGTGAGAATGATCCACCAGAGACTAGTGCTCGTGGGTGCATTAACATGGTCCGTGCTACGAAGGTTGTGACTCATGCGAAAGATTTTAGTTCGTCACAACCCAGCCCAGGCAAAGAGCCTGATCCACCAGGGTCTCCTTTGCGCATTGAGAAACCCGTGAATAAACCTGAGGCTACACCTCGCATTCCTAACGAAGTCCTTAAGTGTTTGGGGCATAATCCAAATGCCCGAGCCGCCCAGAATTATTCAGTTGTCGAGGATTTGGGCCACACTCCTTATGCGATGTTTTCATTGGAAGTGCTTCAGAGTTTTCCTTCGCAAAGGAAGGCGTTTCTTTCTACCCTTGGTGTGAACGGAGATGATTCTTCCTCGGAGATCAAATTTGAAACCGCAGGACTGCAGCCTCGCTTGCCCTACTATGTGTCTCTTTTGGTGCACGTAGAATGTCTTAATATGATCGGCAAGCGTACTGTGATTGACGATGGAGTTGCAGCTTCTGTGATGTCTTTGTCATGTTGGAAGGGTTTGGGTTCGCCTGAGTTGTCTAAATCAACGACTATGTTAACTGCATTTGATGGGAGATCTTTTAGGCCACACAGTATCCTTCCTTCCCTTAAAGTCCATTTGGGGGGGAATACCGTTGCGATAGAGGTTGAGGTGGTTGATGCACCCCTTGACTACAATCTCTTGCTGGGTAGGAACTGGATGTACAGTATGCAAGCCGTTGCTTCTTCCTTGTTCCGCGTTGTATGCTTTCCACATAATGGGAAGATTGTAACGATTGATCAAATGGCATTCAAGAATCCATCTGTTACCGCATCTTTGGGAGCTTCGATCCTGATCATTAACCACTCTCAGCCGGTAACTGGGAGTGTGGGTGTAGGCATGTATTCGTCCCTCTTGGGAAGCTTTAGTTGTCCTGCACTGATCCTCATGATAGGATCTTGTTTCGATGAGGCTTCGACATCTACGACCTTGGTGTCTTTTCGCACGACCCATATGGAAGATCCTTGGATTCTTCCTACACCGAGTACTTCGAGTGAGCCCGTCGAGATGAGCGTGCCATTGCCTGCAGCTATGATAGCTTATCAAGCTAATCTCAAGAGTGTTGCAGAGCCTTGTTCTTCCTCTTCACAGACGGAGGAGGAAGACCCCTATGTGCTGCCAGCATGGGCAGTATAGTCTTCTCATGCCCACGACTACCTTGATATGGTTTTCCCTTCAGATGAAGCGATTATCGAGGCTATGTCGAGAGTTGAACCACCATGGGAGGAAATCCATCATAGATCGTACTTTCTTCCAGCGCTTGACCGTTTGGAGCATGAGGATTATAGGGAGATTCTTAGTCAGAAAGTTGGTAGTCCTGTTGTTCCATTAAGCTCTCCTGGTTCAATGGCTGATGGAAACATGGTGAACATATCGGCAACAATTCCTATCAACATTTCTTGCAATCCTGACACAATAGAGAATGTCTATATTGGGGCGGAATGTTCCCATGCTGAGATTCTGGAATTTACCGAGCTATTCAAGGAATTCCGTGATATTTTTGCTTGGTCTTACGACGAGATGCTAGGTATTGACCCTCAGACTGTCGAACATGATATTAAGACTTACCCCAATGCTAAGCCTGTTCGACAACGTTTACGCGCCGTGAATCCTAGGAAAGCACCCGCCATTAAGGCAGAGATAGAGAAGCTGTTGAAAGCCGGTTTCATCTATCCCGTTCCCTTGATGGAGTGGGTTTCAAACCCCGTTCCGGTAGATAAGAAGCAGGGAGCGATCCGTATATGCATTGATTTCCACGATTTGAATCGTGCCTGTCCTAAGCATAAATTTCCCACACCATTTATAGATCAGATTTTGGATGAGTGTGCGGGTAGTGAGGTGTTCTACTTCATGGACGGCTTTTCCGGGTATAATCAGATCCATATTAAACCTGAGGACCAACATAAGACCGCATTTATTTGTCCTTGGGGAACATTTGCATATCGAAAAATGCCTTTCGGCCTTAAAAACACCGGAGCTACGTTTCAGCGGGAGATGACCTTGATCTTCCACGATCTCAAGTCTATTATTGAAGTATTTTTGGATGACCTCGCTGCTCATTCTCACATGGGAATGCATCATCCCTATCACTTGAGATTGGTATTCAAAATATGTCGGCACTATTCAGTTAGATTAAATCCTCATAAGTGCATCTTTTGCATGAAGTCACGTCGTTTGTTAGGATTCATCGTTTCGAAAGAGGGTATAAGAGTCGACCCTTTGAAGGTTGAGGCAATACTTCAGTTGTCTCCCCCGAAGAATATTCGTCATCTTCAGTGTTTGCAAGGCATGGCAAACTTCTTACGATGATTTGTTGTCAACTTTGCCAATTTGACTAGAGGCTTCATGCGTCTCTTGAAGAAGGATACTCCCTTTGAATGGGATGAGCGAGCCCAGGAGTCCTTCGATGCACTTAAGCGAGCCCTAGCATCGGCCCCGGTGATTAGTCCTCCGCATTATAGCCGTGATTTCTTATTATATGTGGCCGCATCTTTGGAGATGATTGGTATGGTTTTGGTTCAAGAGGATGAGGAGCTCCAAGAGCATGTCATATATTATCTGAGCCGAAACCTTATTGACGCAGAGATTCGTTCTTCTTATGTCGAGAAGCTTGCTTTAGCTACCGTACATGCAGTTCAGCGTTTGAGACATTATATTCTCCTTCGCCAGACCTTGGTTGTGGCCCATGTCAATCCATTTCAGTTCGTCCTCACACGAAGAATGATTGGGGGAAAATATAATAAATGGATTGTCATTCTGCAAGAGTTTGATCTCGAGTTTGTTTCGGCAAAATCGAAGAAATATTTAATCTTTGCAGAGCTTATATCGGATTTCCTGAGCGAGGCCAAGGAGTTGGTTTGTGAAGATATGTTTGTCAATGAACACATCTTCTTAATCTCAACGTTAGACCCATGGTATGGGGATATCATAGTATATCTACAAACACAGAGGACCCCTACTCACCTCTCGCGAGATGAACGACGACGATTATGTCACGTCTCTAAGAACTACCTTATAGTGGAAAATACTTTGTACCGCCATGGGGTAGATTCCATTTTACGACGTTGTTTAACTCATGAGGAGGCTGAGGTAGCGCTGAATGATTGCCACGGAGGGGCGTGTGGTGGTCATTTATCTGGGCTTTCTACAGCTCAAAATATTTTGAGAGCGGGTTATTTCTGGCCGTTGATCTTTAAAGATTGTGTTGATGCGGTCAAGAGGTGCCACCCTTGCCAGGTGTTTGCATGTAATATGCACTCGAAACTTGCCCTGTTACATCCCACTATCACCGCTGGTCCCTTCACTAAGTGGGGGCTCGATTTTATGGATTGCAACCCAGCTTCAGCTGGGGGGCACCATCATATTATAGTGGTTGTTGATTACTTCATGAAATGGGATGAGGATATGCCTACAGTAAAATCCGACGGTGAGACAACCGCTCACTTTGTATTCAACCAAATTATTACTCAGTTCGGGATTCTAAAAGAGCTTGTCACTGACCATGGCTCGCACTTTCAGAACCGTATGATGGAAGAGTTGGCATCCAAGTTAGGGTATAAGCAAGAGAACTCATCTTCTTATTACCCTCAGGCGAATGGACAGGTTGAGGTAGTGAATAAATCACTCAAATCCTTTCTCCAACGAACCATCGCACAAAGCAAGACGAATTGGCACATTATGTTATATCCTGCTTTGTGGGCATATCAAACCGCGGTTAAGACTGCCACTGGTTTTTCTCCATATCAGCTTGTACATGGAGTGGAGTCGATATTTCTGGTTGAATGCGAGATTCCTTCGTTGAAGCTAGCCATGGAACTCTTACCAGACACTTCACCTTTGGAGGAGCGTTTGGTTCACCTTGAGCAACTTGATGAGCAGCGTCGGGATGCCTTGGTGGATCTAGAGGTTAATGAATGTCGTGTTAAGGTCCAGTACGATAAATCTGTCTGTCCAAGAGTGTTTAGTGAAGGAAACTGGGTCCTTTTATGGGATCAACCGAAAGAACCCTTGGGGGCAGGGAAGTTTAATCCTATGTGGCGTGGTCCTTACGTGGTCAAGCGTGTGTTAGAGAAGGGTTCCTATGAGTTAGTGGATTACGAAGGGACAGCTTTGGCGGAGGTTAGAAATGGGCTCTATCTCAAAAAATGCTATGCATGATCTTTAGCCAAGGCTGCTTGTTGTATATTATTGTACAACTTTGCATAGTTAGGTATTTTTCTTATCATGATCGGGTTTGTAATTAGTTTCTGTTTCTTTTGGCAGATGTCAATGGAATCTTCCACCTACATAGGATTCGCGGATAGTGCAAGCAGTCACACTCAACACTCAGCCTCTGCTGCTTGGGTGATTTATACTCCTATGGGTCAGGTACTGTCTTCAGGAGGTGTATGTCTACAGCCATCTTCCAACAATGTTGCTGAATATAGCACCGTTATTGAGCTTCTACGGGATGCCATTTCACATGGTGTTCTATCTCTTGAGGTACGTCTTGATTCGGAGTTAGTAGTGTCACAGCTCAATGGTTTGTACCATGTTAGAGATCCGACGTTATTGAGAAGGTTCTTACATGTGAGATTGTTAGAATGACAATTTGACAATATAACATATATACACATTCCAAGGAATAATAATCAAGTTGTTGACTCATATGCTAACTACGTGTTAGATTGGCATTTGTCTCATTCATAATAAATTAATCACAAACAATTTTTACACATGTAAATAAATAAATCGATCACCATAAAACTTTTTTATATATACATAAAAAATGTGGTAATACATAGTGTCATGATACAAAATTTGGGGCTTTTAAAGCCACCATCATATAATACACGATAGTACAAAACATATACACTCCTAGGTGTCTAATCCTGTGGAGGAGGAGGAGGGTTGTGATCATGGAACGTCACTACGGCTCTAGCTAGCCGCCGAAATAAACACACCCATGCACGTGGTACACCCACCACCTGCCCCTGCATGGCCTCAGGCAAGTCCTCGAATTACGCCTTGGGAACTCTATGAGTCAGTCTCACAAAGTTGGTATGAATGCTCTGGAGCATTCGCTCCGCATCCACACCCGTGATGTCATCTCCTCTTCCCCTCCGTCTATGACGAGGGAAGCCCTCTGGGCACCGTGGTCCCACATCTGCACACAAATGGTAGATGTCACTATGTATTGTCACGCAAAAGCATGTCTTTTTTATTCCACATAATCAAGAAAACACAAAAAAAAAATAACTCAAAAATTTTAAAAAAAGTGAGGGTCGAGATTCGTTACCTATCTCACCATATGCCGATCCTGGTGGCAATGGCATGTCCGGATCCCCCCGGAAATCTATCCCTGCATAGGGGTAGTCATCAATGGCAACGATCTGCCGTCACCACCATGGAAAGAAGTCAGCTGGATATGGGTTGGCCACCACCCCCCAGTCTGCGCATAGCGTCTGCCCAACGCCGTTGGGCCAGATCTCGAACTCCGTGGAGAGGAATGTCCACTCTAGGGCTCAATCCTGGAACACGCTCGAAGAAAAACGTGCTTAGAATACTACTGAACCTGAAGTTTCGTAACCTTCCTGCCTTACACTCACTGAGATGGTGTTTCATGTTGCTCAGTAGTGTAGAACTCTAGTCATAGATGGTGGGTCTCATACACTCCACCGCGTAGAACATCAGCGGTCGTGAGGCCTGATGGAGTGATGCTAAGCCTGCTATCCTGCCCAGCGTCAGTAATATGGCCTGTAGGCCCAACACCTGTATAGCATTGGTGGGGACTTGACTCCCCACCTTCTCAGTATCTGGGTAGCAGTACACAGCTATGTACTCATCGATAGTAAGGCCACCTCCTGGCCCACCTCGGGAATGAAGGTTCACCACCTCCCCTCGTCTAGAAAGACCAGTGATAAAGTATATGTCCTCCACCTCTATGGTGAGGGACATCCCATCAATACGGAAGGACTCCAATTCTGGATCCCAATAGTATACCAGCATCTGTAGCAGTCTTGGTTTGGCCCTCAAACCACCAAGACACCAAAACTTGTAGAGTCCGCATGCATGTAAAGCTTGTTGAGCCATTAAGTCGGCCCTTACTGCTTCCTCTACTTCACCATTCTCATGCTCTCTCCACTCTAGCACCATCGTGCAAGAAAAATTGGAAATTTTCCCATTAGTTTAGTATAAAACCATATGCGCAGCCTCATACGCGACTGTTTTGCAAACAACTGCGGATGTACACGGGTTTGAGGCCCTTTTCCGCGTATAGCCAGCCCTATACACGGAAAAAACCTCGATATCCATGTGGGCCACAACGCACAATTTGGGATGGCTTAAAAACTTCATTTAACCATGAAAATATATGAAAATTATATCAAAATGCAAGAGGAGAGCATGGGTAAATACCTAGAAGAAACGGTTGTGAATTCCGCCAGCTGGATCTCCTGGAATTTGCAGTTGAAAATCAAAGCTCAAATGGGTAAAAGTTTCCAATGATTTATATTTTTTACCATTTATAGAAATTTTTTCAAATATTCGAAAATTTTTACCCCTTTTCCTACAGTTTCGACATTTTCTAACCATTTTGGACCGTTTTTGACATAATTTGTGATGTAGAAGACCTTTTTCAGTGTCGTTTCAGCCATTGGATTGACCCATTCGTGCTGATATCAAGTATCATGTCTAAACTGGCATATAGGTTAGGTTCACCACTGTTTGCATTTTGCATGACCTTATGACCATATCACCATGTCCTTAGGTACGAACCTACTCTATTATGTCACGGAACCTTCTTACTGCTTTAGAAGTGGCATGATACAAGTGGTAGAGCTTCACCTTACATGGGTACCCTAGTTAGCGCCTTATTTGCATTTGGTGCCCATGCCGATGTTTTCTCCTTTAGGGTGTGGGAGTCTGTTGTATAGTACTGCCATGACATTTCGTAAGAGCCTCATACTCCTCTTGATCTTATGCTGGCCTATTTCCCTCATGACTCCCTCATGTCAAGTTGTGAATGCATTATCATGAGCTTTGCCTGTCTTATTGAGCTTTATGCTGGCTCCCCTGACATTGCGTTTCAGCCATATAGCCCGAGCTTGTCTCATGTC
Source organism: Pseudotsuga menziesii (assembly GCA_001517045.1). Lineage (NCBI taxonomy): Eukaryota > Viridiplantae > Streptophyta > Pinopsida > Pinales > Pinaceae > Pseudotsuga > Pseudotsuga menziesii. The sequence continues at coordinate 225,378 of LPNX010498189.1, forward strand.
TAGCCATGCAGAGCCATTTTTTATATCCTTCACAGCTTGATTTCCTTTTTTACCGGGAGGGGATTTCCCCCCAAGTGTCGATATCCTACACATGTATCCTTGCATTGAGCATAGGTATGTTACACTTCTTGGAACTAGTTTGTTTTCCCTTATGACACTTGTCTCCTCCTAGTTTGTAACTATAAAGCTAGTTTATTCTTTTTTTCAAGCTTTTCAAATAACTGAAAAAGTTCAAAAAAAATAAAAAAACCAAAAAGCCGGACAAGGAAAGATGTTATCTTTGGCAGCTGTTGACTCATGTCGCCTTCGAACAGAGCACTGTATATCACATCCATTGGTTGGGTTATAGTTTGACTTTAGGAGCTGTACCCGTTTATCTGAGTTTATCTCCACCGACTGGTTAAGCTTCCAGTCCCTATGGAGCCTCTGTTGATGCCTCCTGCATCACAGAGATCTCCCAGTTTGTATATAGAGTCTATGCTGCCTTCATTCAGTCACCATACGTTGTTATGCTCTTGTTCGAAGGAAGTTGAAACCTGAATCGACCATTCCTCAGTTATCTTGACTTTGCATGACGGCCATCCCCAGTACAATTACTGGTTCGTGCACCTTATGATCGAGTCCTTCCACATTATACAGCTTTGCTGAGTACCTCGTGTTGGATGATGGGGGATGCCTTAATGCCCTCCTTCCAGCAGATTTCATCCCATCAACTTCAGATCATTTATTCTGGGATTGGAATCTAGAGTCATTTTGAGTGCCTTGAGACTTGCAGTCATCAGTGGCAGGTTCTCTCGCCATCGACAATTACTTGGGAATACATCAATGTCCCCTGATCGATGGATCCTCTCAAGTGTTTGACCTCAACACATTTATTCACACTTGTTAGTTTGCACTCTGGTACCTTGATTCTCATTTTCATTATCGGTGGGTGATCTCGCGTCTGTTAACGGTATACATTAATGACTGGTAATCAGACGATGGACTACTATGTTTGACCTCGACACCTCTATTCACATAGTAGGACATGTACTCGTAGCGGTTTGTGTAGAAGACTTTCCAGATTGGTGGCATCTCTTATATGCTACCTCCTTGATCATGCCAGTGTTCATGAGATTTCAGCTCTCGTGACTTGATTCTAGTATATGTCAGACATTTCCAGCCACTATGGAGATCTTGATCTATTATATATCTCAGCCATTTTGGAGATCATGGTCCTTTGTATATCTTCATCATGGAGATTCTGATCTATGTATATTGTACGTGGTGATGACCACATATGTGATATCATGCTTTATGCCTATTCATGGCCATTGTACTCTTATGTATCCGGGATTGCTATATGTACTTGTAGTTATGTGCAGAGTTGTATATTGTACTATGCTGATTGAGTGTCTGGTCTTCCATTTGGGATCCTTTATCACTCCACTTCTGGGATGGACTTATAATGTATTTCGGCCATCGTATAACCCCTCTGATCTCATACATTAGGGGGTATCTGTTATAGCGGATTTCACCACTCTAGGTGAATCACACTTTGTATGGCCTTCCCCTGTCCCGCTGCAGACTCATTAGACCCTATGGACCACGTTTTGTCCTTTGATGTTTCCTTGATCATCCCCATAGACATATGAAAAATGATATATGCGGCTTTTAAACCTATAACCGCGTACATACGCGGGTTTGACCCATATAACCGCATACATCGGGATGTGTGCATAATCCAAATCCTTTTGGAGTTTTCCTTGACATGGATCCAACTCATTTGACTCCTGGCCTTCCATATGCCTTGAGATCGCTCGGATTCGACCTTTCATTATCCCTTTGAAAGCTATATAAGGAACCCCTTGGTACATTGAAGGCATAAGAGAGAATTGCGAGCAAAGAAACTATAGTCCATTGTTGCCGGAACTTATGCTTGAGTCTGCATCCCTTTGTCCCTTGGAGCACTTTTGTGTTCTTCCCAAGCTTGCCTTTTGCTAGTGAGCTTGCTATCGAGAGATGGAGGATTGAAGTGGTGGAGGCCCAAGTGGGGGATTCATTTTCTCCGGTTCGCAGACGTGCCGTCAGAGGTTGTATCTATCTTGTAATCTCTGATTTATATTAATAGAAATATCTTTTCTTGTCTAATGATGTGTATTTGAATGAATATTTTATCCATGGGATTATGCCAAATGCTCTTACATTATTGATTATATATGCTAGAATAGATCTAACACCGTGATATATAGAATGCTTGTATTGTTTACTTGTTGTTGAGGAAGTAATATAGCAATTCAAGCTAAAGATTGGAAAGCTCAACGGGGATCTACTTCAACCATCTGGAATAAGGTACGAGGTCTGATCCTTTAGTGTTAGACATTTAATTTCTATTGCATATTGGAAAGGATTGATTTCTGGAGTCAAGCTATCTGTTGTGGTACCCCAAGCCATAGTAATTTCTCTCTGTAACACTCCACACTTCTTTGATAAAAGGACAACGTCAAAAAAGATGAGTAACAGACTCACCATTAACTTGATATAGGGCACACCACCCAGGCCCCTGAAAACATCTTTTTTGTAAATTGTCCCAGGTAGGTGCCTTGTTTTCCAGCACACACCACATGAAAATTTTGATTTTTGGTGGGCTTTTGATTTTCCATAAGGCCTTCCACCACCAGATTAGAACCCTCTGCACACCATCCTCGCTGAGCTTAATGTACCCTACCTTCGGAGTGTATCTCCCACCTAGATCCGAGTCCAAAATGATTACATCCTCCCTGTCCCTAAGTTGTATCTATTCCTGGATTAAAATTCCAATGAAAATAGCCAATTCCCTTTCAGCAGGTTCAGGTAGGTCCAATTCCATTACTGATCTCCAGTTCTGGGACCACCGATTTTCCTGAAACGGAGCAGCTAGTTGAGAGAGATAAATAATACCTTTAGGAATCCAAGCCAAATACATACTACCGACGAGCCTCCTCCAAAATCCCTTTAGGAATCCAAGCCAAAGACATCCAATAGACTGGAATAACTTCTAGGACAACTTTTACCAACACCAACTTGCCAGCCCTGGACAACCATTTGTGGCTCTAGATTTTTAGTTGTTTTTCCATCTTATTTAGAAGACATTTCCAGTCCTGCTTATGATATGCATTTGGTTTTAACCCAAACCCAAGGTATTTCAAACCTAAATCTAGAACTTCTAGTTTGTAGGGAAATACCCTAGTGATCACATGTAAGGTGTCATCACTAAACATATGAGTGGATAATGTATATTTCCCCACATTGATCTCCATCCCAGTGGATTTGGAAAATAGTTCCAAAAGCTCAGCAATGGCAGCAACATCTGGCCAAACCAAAACAGAAAATAAGGACATCATCTACAAACAATATATGAGCAATAAAAAACTGAGGAGAAACTTGAATACCCTTCAAAGTGCCCAGTATTTTAGCTTCCCTAAGAGACCTACTCAACCCTTCAGCTACCAACAAGAAGAGCAGCAAAGACAGAGGGCAACCCTGCCGTAGGCCTCTTTCAACATTAAAGAAAGGAGAAGTTGCACCATTGATCAGGACCAATAACAAAATAGTAGTGATGCAACTCATGATCCACTTGATAAAAGCAATACCAAAACCAAGATGTGCCATCAACATGCGAATGTATAACCAACTTACCTTGTCATATGCTTTGGAGAGGTCAATTTTGAGTATAGCCCCCTTCATATTTTGAATTTTCATACTATGGAGACCCTCTTGGGATACCCCAATGGCTTCATGGATCTTTCTCCCCTCTAGAAACCCAAATTTTTCTTCAGTGATGTGCTCTGATAAGATCCCCTTGAGTCCTTTAGCAGTCACTTTGGAAACCACCTTCTAGATGCAATTACATAGTGAAATAGGCCTAAATTCATTCAGTGAAGCTGGATTGTCAACTTTTGGAATTAGAGCAATAAAAGTTGAGTTGAAACTGGAAGGAATCCTAGCAGACAATCTAGTATCCTTCACAACCCTCAAGAGATCACCTCCCAGGAGCTCAAAGAGTTCAATGAAAAATTCAATTGTCCACCCATATGGACCGGGGCTCTTATCGTTCTGGAAACTCTGAAGGACCACCTTAAGTTCACCTTCAATAACTTCTTCCATTAAATCCAGATTGTCTTCCTCCTCCACAAACCTTGGAAAAAAGCTCGACAATTCTAATGACTTCAGCTATGGAATCCTGTACAGGAGCTTTAAATAGGGTCTTAAAATTCTCCACCCCAGTATTGGCCATTCCTTCAAAAGTGTCATGGCTATTTCCATGCTCATCCAATAAACTCCATACATTATTGAAATCTTTCCTACCCCTGGCATAAGCATGACATTTTTTTGTATTGTCATCCCCACATTCCAGCCACGTTGCCCTACTTTTCAATTGCCATGTCTCCTCCCTTTCCAATAAGAGAATGTTCCTTCTCCCTACTGTTATACCAAAATCCTGTCACCATCATGTGATAAGATATTTGACATACCTACTTGCCCTGAATCCCAGCTTCTGGAGTGGAAACCCATACTAAATGTCAATCTTTCATACAAATTCCCAGCACCGCCCTTACCTTGTTATCCAGAAGCGGTACCCTTGTTCGCACCACCCATCCCCTGTTGCCCACAAGCGGTGCCACCGCTTATGGCCCTTGGTCCATAGGCAGTTATTACCAGAACCGCTCTGTCATTGAAGGAGAAACACGAAACCTTGGGTAGAAAGGGAAAAAGAGAAGTTTCTCGAGGTTTCTAAATGATAAGCCTCGTGTCCTCCCTTATCCCTACTGTTGTGGGTTAGTTGAGCTCGATATCCCTCATCCTAGGATCTTAGAGGCCACCTCACCCACTAATATCTCAACCATCCCTATCCATTTAGCCTTATAAATACAAGCTTATGGCCATGGTTGAGGGGGAGAACTCTTAAGGTATTGTTATGCTGTTGGATTGATCACTTGGTCCATATCATTGGAGAGCATAGAGAGAGCTAGAGTCGGAGCTTATGGGGATGAGAATGCTTGGTTTCATGGAGATGCATGTCAACACTAAGGCTTGGTTGTAAAGTTCTTCATATTTCTTTAATGCAAGTTGATTTCTGTCCCACATATATTGTTGTTGTTTGATTTCACATGTATGTTGTTAGATTTGTTAGTCACTAACACAGTTTAGTAGATTATATTCTGGTGGTTTCGATATGTTTGCGTGTTGAAGCTTATTGCAGGTACATAGGGTAATGATCGAAGCATTACATTCCAGGTATCTACGACGTCTAGGGAGAGTCTTCAACCTCTGTCCTCTATTTGTTCTGGATTTGAACCATTCAGACCAGTGGAACACCTTGTTATCCACAGGAGGTGAAATATTCCAGCTAACAAATCTGGCGAATCCGCTGGGGAATAGTTATATCAGTTTTTTTGATCTTCCTCAGTCTGCAACTCTTGTCCAAATCCAAGCTCCTTCTTCAACTCTCTTCAGTCATATCTACTTTCTGACTTGCTTCATTTGGGTTTGAAACTTCTAGATCTGTTCAGATCTGAGTTATTTCGATCTTTTGTGCTCTATTTTCATACTCAATTCAACAGTATTTGCCCTGATCTAGTCTTTTTCTGACTTGATCCATCGTTCTCTTTGTGTTTTGGTCTTCTACAGGGAACTGTGCCTATGCAGTGTATGAGGAGCGATGCCACCGCCTGAACAGAGTGGGCAGCACGTAGTACCACCACCTGTATCCCATTGGCGAGAAGCGGTGCTGGGATAGAACCGCCCTGTCAACACCTGAGAAGCGCGGTGCCAGGTAGGCATCATTCCAAGACCTCCTTTTCCTCATTTTTTGTAAAAAATTGAGTTGATAAAAAAAAAAAAACGAGCCAAAATTTTGTTTTCGGGGGCTCACGCACCCAAACCCCTAAAGAACCCTCAAGCCCGGGGGGGGGGCGGGGGAGGCCCCCCCCTGGACCCTCCTTGAGCGTGTATGACTCCATAGTTATTCTCAATAATTTTGATTGATGTCGGTCTTTTAAAGCTTCATAGTTGGCTTTGAATATAACTTGGTTTTGTCAGATCTCTGATTTCTGTCTTCTTTGATAGAACAAGAAAATATTTATTTCAGTTTTTCTTCATTTGTTATACATGATTTTTTTATGTTTTTTCCTTTTTTCATAAAGTTGTGGAAAAATACATATGAAAGTTATTGTATGATTTTGTGATTAGTTCATTCGCACTTTAGTTGAAAAATCTGAATACTTTTGTATAAAGTTGTAACAATCTTTTCCTGCTTTTCATTAGAGATCTCACTTCTTTTTCAGTTCAAAAGAGAAGCTTTTGTTTGTTTCAGTTAGGAATGGATCATATAAGCAATTTGTTTCATTGTTATATGGGATTTACTCTATGTTTCAAATAAATTGAATTTCTCTCTCCCTCTCTTAGGTAGAATTTCATTGAAGAGGAAAACTTGCATTATCATATAGATCAGTGTGCATCTTCTTTAATTTCAAGTTTTCACTCCATGGTTCCACCTAAACGCACAAGATAAAATTAAGTGCTAGCTTAGGTTTAATATTTTTTAGCAATTTGTGTGATAGGTTATGTTTGTGCCAGAAATTGTTTCTAAGGCCAAAGAAACAAGCCAACACAATCTCAAGATAAAATCAATAAAGTAACTAGGTTTAGGGTTTCTGAAAAGTTTTAGTGGTTGTAAACTTTTGGGGAAAGATAGGGAATACACTCATGAGAAAAGTAATAACTAAATCATAAACAAAAAAAGACAAAGATGCATAATACATTCAACAATATCCCATAGAACATAGTATTGAAGTTCATTCATAAAAGACAAGCATCACCAGCATATAAACATAAACCAGCAATGAGTATATCAATTAAGAAACTAGACAAGCTGAACAATGAAGCCAACATAGAAAATGAAGGATAAAAGTGTCATATATCTCATAATTTCATCATCAAATGCATACAAGAGTCATAATACTTAACTCATGAACAAGTCTGAACTCATGGACAAGTCTGCAGACCTCCTGAAGCTATCCCAAAAATCGAACCCTGCTAATGACTTTCTAACCTCTCTAAATAGTGTTTTTTACAAAATCAGTTAGGGATCAAAAACCCTAACTGCCTCAACCTATTCGATGGGATAAAGTAAGTTTTACAATATTACAAAATATGTTATTTTCTAAAAATAGTAAATAACTGACTAACATGTTCTTCAAAAATAGATAATAAAAACTAAATGAACAACTGACTCATAGTTCTTTTGCTGCCTCAGCTAGCAGAGAAATGCCATCTAATGCTTGAGCTTTCCTCTTAGCTTTCTTCTGCTCCTGCTTGAGGCCAGTTATCTTCTTGGTGAGTTCCTCATTTCTCTGCTGCAAGTCCTTAACTGTCTTCTCCAACTCTGAACAGTGCAAGTCAGTGATTCCTTTTCTCTTTAGAACCTCCTTTGATACTGCTGTCAGCTCCTGACAATGGTTATTGACATCCTGAAGACCTTCTTTAAGCTTTCTGTTAGCCACCATCAGCCCCTTATTGACCTCTTGCATCTGTTTCATCTTCTGTTTGTACTGCTTGATAATTTTCTGCAAGTTTTCTTTATCTGTGTCAACTGACCTTCTTGTCATGATTTCTTGTTCAAAACTGGGGATCTCAGGTATGCCAAACCCCTTATTTAACATGTCTGGAATATTAGGGTCTTTCAGAACACCTGCTTGCCTAAGTATAAGTTCATCTTCATCTTCCCATTCTTGATCTTCAACAGGAGGTATTTCAGCTTTTTCTTTCTGCTGCTGCTTTATCAGTTCATTTCTTATTTCAAGAAATATGGTAAACAATTCAGACTCAGGCTGCCCTATTTTTCTCTTACTTTTAATGTTTATTTTACCAATTTATGGCTCTTCATTTGAGGAAGTATCAGTCAAGACAGTCTCTTGTTTGGAATTCAATTTTGGATTGAGTAACTTCTTCATATTCCATCTTAGTTTATTTGTTGGCCTGGTTTTAGGCCTCCAATATGGGGTTACAATCATTTTCTTCTTCTTATTAGGTTTGGCTGCTTTGATCTCTGGAGTGAAGAATTCTCTACAGGTTTCATCCTTGACTTCTGCTTTATCAATGGGCTGATCTTCTTCTAGTAAATATCCCTCATCATCTGACATAATGGTGAGTGGACTTCTCTGTTGGGTTTGCAAATCATCTTCAGGCATAGCATCCTTTTCTATAACAACAGCTCTAGTTTCCTTGGAAACTGTTGCTGGTATCAACTGCTGTCTAGGTTGCAATTCCTCTTCTGAAAATAGTGAATACCTACCTGTAGTACCAACTAAAAACACCTTGGGTTTACTGTCAACCTCCACATGCTCTGCTGCCTTCTCAACTTCGACATCTTCCTTGTCTTCAAGTTTAGCTTTCTGACCTAATTTCCTCATCATTACCTTCCCTTTGTCTGCTTGCCTCTTAGGCTGCTGATCTTCTTGTTTGACATGAAAACCTGACCAGAAAAGAAAGAAGTCCCAAGTTTTACCTTCATGCTGCAAAACAGTGCTAATAATCAACTTAATTAGCCCATGATGAAAGATGGACTGAGAAGAATGGTCCAAATGCCCTTTGACCCTGCTAGCCATTTTCTGCAAGCTTTTGAATAAGAAAAATGGAAGGTTCGTCTTGGACACCCCCACCATATGTTGCAAAAATCTGAAGTGATACTTAAAAACATAAGCATACCTGCCCTCGCAAGTAATATAAATCTGCAAAATTCTGATTGGTTCAACCCATTCCTTTCTGAAATTTTGAATAAGGATGCCTTTACTCTAGTCTGGGTTGACATTTGGTAATAGGTATCTTTGAGGATCAAAGGTAAAGGGCAATTTCTTAAACCATAATTCACCTTCATTCTTAATCCCTGTGGCTTCTACAATCAATTCTACTGTCAGCCTGAAATTAAGAGTATCAAAGGTCACCATGTCATCTTTAAAGCATTGTACAAACTTGCAAGACACTTCAGTATTATACCCATTTATTCTTTTGAAGAATTCAAGCCAACCAGCCTGTTGGAATAGTTCAACACATCCAGGAAGTTTTTCGATCCAACCTACATCAGTAGGTTCAGCTCTGTTAATTTTACCACTCTTGCCCATTTTTCTTCAGAGGATGAAAACTGTATAGGTTTTTTAGGGTTCAATTAACGACCAATCAGGTGGTTGTTTCCTTTTCAAATCCCTTAGGTTTCAAAAACAGCTCTCCTTACTCTTCTCTGACTGCTGCTTTTGTTCTTTTGATACAGGCTAGATTCTTCACTACCACTGATAATTGTCATTCAATTTAATTATTCTAATGACTGTCCAGCTCCAGCATATAGAATGAACCTGTGTATTAGTACCCATAACCTGCCAGAATTATGTATAAACAATCTCTTCACAAAAGAGTTTTTACATGAAGAATCCCAACTGTCAAATTTTTAGACTAAATGCAGACTGTTTATAGGTTAGATGAGAATATTTATAGAACAGAACAATCTTAAACTTAGTCCATTTCAGCTCTTAGTAATCTCAGTATCAAAATGAGAGTAGGTTTGCCTCTACTCTCAAGCCTTTAGCTCCTCGCTGCTTCCTTTTGCTTCTAAAAACAGTAAGCTTCAAAACCTTTAAATTGATCAACTGCAGTGGTTTAAAATCATGACCTGAGTTGTCAAGTTGTTCACCTCGAATGTACAGGTGTCTTTCAACGATCAATTTTACTGCAAGCAGCGAAATTAAGGAGCCCTAATTTCCCGTGAAGTCATGAAAACCTCTCCTATGTTCTGTAGCAACAATATCCGGTTTTTTAGTGATTATGGTTACTCCACTAAGTCCTTCGTCTTTGAATGTGCATGCAAATGACAACTCATCTCTCATTAAACTCAAACCACGCTGCTACCTGTCAAAATGAATTGCATTTGGGCTCACGATGACCACGATTCCCTCACTACGTGGAACCACCTGTTCTTATGATAATTTTTGAATCCACACGTAGTAAAAACTCCACAATACGTGATTAGTCACTCATCATTCAAGAAAATGCCAAATTTTTGCTAGAAAATCGAAAGAAATGAAGTTTGCGATATTCTTGTAGCGCCCTTTCGTTAATTTTTGGCTCCAGCGCTACAAGAATAAGTTTAACTGTGTTTTGGTGCTTTTTTACAGCTTTTTGTCATTTTGCATGAAGTTTAAAAGCTGTTTGAGCAATGACTATGCATGACTATGCTCAGAATATGATTTATGAATACATTATTTGATATGATGACTTTTTGAAAACCCTTTAACAAATTAAAGACCTAAAGTTTAAAACTTGAGAATTTCAAAAGAAAGCTCAAAATTTCATATAAAAACTAAATTTTTTCTAAAAGAGGCAAATAATCAAACTTAAAACAAAAGAGTTACTCGAAGTAAAATGCAAATCAAGCCCAAAATTGAAGAAACAAAACCAAAATTGAAGAAACAAATTACTGACTTAACAGGTTAGAGATGTGTTTAGGCGTCGTTAAGCATAGGAGCTGTCATTATTTGTCAGCATTACATCTCGAGACTCGCGCGGTTCTTCCACGTACCGTCGGTATATCGAACGACCTTTCACGTACCCTTGAGGTATATAGAAAGGCACTTCACGTACTCTATTGTATATCGAAAGGCCCCTTGTGTACGGTTATGCATTAGACATCACTACTACCGATTTGAGCTTCCACGTACCTTGTGTATATCAGGAGACCCCACTAGGATACCCTATCCATCTGAGTTATCCTTTTGGCATGTCTTGTGAGGTTCGTGACTATTATCCACTCCTTTCAAATGTTTTCTTGTTGCTTTTAGTTTGAGTAGTGCTTGTAATCTATACAGTTAGGATTTTTTAGAAGAGAGAGATATTTTTGTTTCATAGTTATGGCTTCACCTTCCGGGACTACCAACTAAGAGACTCCTTTACCAAGCATGTCTTTTGTATTCCCTCCATATGCGGATGTTTGTCCTCCTCTCATGGCTATGTTAAGCCTTCCTGGATTGACTATTGGATTACCTGTTTGGTTATTCTCCAGTCTAGTTATCCCATGTACACCAGTTGCATCTAATCCTAATCCTTCATTGTAAGAGAATCAAACTCATGTTGATCCCTCTCCTTCTTCACCAGATGTGTCTTCTCCCGTTTCTACCTCTTCACCTGTTGAAAGTTGTAGCACTAGTAGTCAGGTGGATAAGAAGAAGAAGAAAAGGAAGATTAAGAAGAAGAAAAACAAACAAACAACCAAGTCTCAACCAATCACTCCTCCCTGTGCGGACAGTGTTGATCTGCACACCCAAATACCGCGTAAACCCAAATTCCCTTGTTGGCTTTGCAAGGGTGATCACCTTCTAAAAGATTGTCATGGTCTGTCCCTAGTTTTAGAAGAGTGGTCTTATGTTTCCCGGAAATCCATGTCATCAGCCTCTGGTCATCATACTAATGAACCCCCCTCAACCAATGACTCTGTGGTTAAGAGTTAGAAGGGTAAAGTCAGAAATCCTTGCTTTCTTTATAAGGACATGCACTTTACTTACCTTTGTCCTCTCATGGATGAAGCTTCTAAGTTGCAAGAAGATCTTACTGTTTCTCGTCAACGGCTTCCAACAGATTATCATAAGTTGTCTCTTGAACCCCCATTGGTTGATAAAGTGGTCGATCCAGTTCTAACCTCAGTCGATCCCACTCTTCCGTTGAAGAGTGAAATTGAAGTGGTCAATCCAAGTCCATCCTTAGTTGATCCCACTCTTCTTTTGAAGAGTGAAGTTGAAGTGGCCGAGTCAACGTCATCTCCACCCAATCCCACTCTTTCATCAGAGAGTGTTAAGATTGAAGTAGTCTCTTTGACCAAATATTCATCTTGTTCTTCTCTTCTAGTAGAGAATGAACCAAAACCTGCTGAAGTTTTTATGCTTCGTTCTAATTGTTCTCGACAAGGGGAAATTTTGTTTGTTTCAATAGAACCCTCTCCAAGTAATGAGGTTATTTCCTTTGACTGGATTAACCTAATAGAGTCTCGTCTTCATTCGAGTGTTCCTTTCCAAATAGTTGTGAATGTTACTGCTAGGCGGATACTTTGCACTATTGTTGACGAAGGGGCTTCTGTTAGTATTCTATCCTCAACTGCTTGGCAAGATTTAGGCTCTCCTCATCTTGTGCCATCCACCGATCACGTACTGGATTTTAATTGAAGACCTACTACACCTTTAGGGACCCTTCCTTACTTGCCTATTACATTAGGAGGGAAAACTATTTGTATCGATGTTATGGTGGTCCAAGGTCCTTTAGATTTCAATTTGCTCCTTGGATGCGATTATGTTTATGCCATGAAGGCTATTGTGTCCACACTCTTTCGAGTTATGCATTTTCCCCAGGATGGGAATATTGTGACCATTGATCAACTTTCCTTTGTTACACTTGACCATTGCATTACTCCTAGTAATCAAACTGCCCTGAATGTGCCGCATGTTCTTGTGGTTCCTTCCCCTTCTTCTAGTTAGCTTCTTCCCATCATAGGTAAAATGGGGGGCATGGATCTAGTCTATGGACATCATAATGGAGCTAAGTCACTAGCTTTTATGAAATGGGGGCAACCTACCAACCTCTGGATGTCATGTTCGGTAGGAGCAAGTTTGAGAGCATAGTTTACCCTTTGGTTTAAAGCTCGTTAAAAAATAAAACCACTCCTTAAGCATAGTTTACCCTTTTGGTTTCAAGCTTGCATAAAAATGAAACCATGTTCCAAGCATAGTTACCTTCTGTTTCAAGCTTGCGTAAAAATGAAACAGATCCCCTTCCCTTGAGTTGCGTCTTCACTTTAGTGTTAGAACTTGAACCTTCTTTTCACCTGCCTGATTCTTGTTCTTCCTACCCCCTGGTGAACATTTTCACATTAGTAACCAGGTTTTTAGGTTGGGTATGGAAGAAGAATCATCTAATGAAACGAAGCTTGGGGGCATGTCGAGCCGCTAGCAACCATTCTAGGGTTAAGCTTTTCTAGCAATCATGCTGGGGGCAAGATTCCAACCTCTGTATATCATGTTAATGGGATTTTTCAAGCATAGTTTACCTATTGGTTTCAAGCTTGCGTGAAAATGAAACCAATCCCTGAGCATTCTTTCAACTGATCTTCATGCTCGTTAAAAACAGTAAGATGGTGTTGAGCTTAATTTTCATTTTTCGTGCTCTGGTTAAAACATGAAATTTGGTTTGAGCTTAGTTTATTAATTTTTCATGCTCTGGATTCAAACATGAAAAAATCTAATGGAGTCCCCTTTAAACCCTTTTCAAGCTCCCTAAATACAAAAAGATCATCGAGCGACCTTGTCTTCTTCACGCTCGTTAAAGTATTTGAAGAGTCGTCCGTCCGACGATAGGTTATCTCTTTTTCGGTTCAGATAGGACTCTCTACAAAAAAGGAGCACTCTAGCCAACCATGACTGGAAGAGTTCTCTAAGGTATGATTTTACACTTTTTCGAGCCTTAGGGACTAAATCATACGAAAAAGGACCCCTTTGGAGTCTTCTTCCGTATTCATTCAGACTCTCTAAACATGAATGATACTGAGTTTTCTTTCAGTGGACTCGTTAAATCAAACATTGAGATACCTGTTTTAGGAATGAACCCCTCCTCTCTCAGGTTCGTAAAACATATGAGTCTGGACTTGTCTTTTGACAAGCTATATCGAGTGTTTGTTACCCTCTTTGAAATCGTAAAACCGAAAAGAGGCACTCATCAATCATGATGGGGGAAATGGGAAGGGAATCATTTTGCAAATAATGGCAGTTGTTTGTCGTTACCTTTGAACATGGCACTTGTCTGCACAATCATGTCAGTCAATTGGGTATTCAGCTGATCTCCATGACGATCCACTTTCATGAGTCATGTCAATCCTTTGAGTCTTTAAAAAGAATGCATTGTCCACTGTCGTATTGTGTGTCTACACCGTTCAGTCATACTGCCAAGTCTTTTTGTCGTGCCGCCTGATGTTCAAAGGGGATTTGAAGAAGTTTTACCTTTGCAGTCTGCATAGTCTTTGTGTCAGTATCTTTGAGTCAGTCATATGGTTACTACATTCACATCATTCCAGAACTATGTTTCGAGTTTCGTGTCGTCAATGTGGGACTCATAATGGCCCTCCTTCGACGAGACTATTCCCGTCGACATCAACTCATTATCCAGGAAATAGTCTTAGAAACAATATTTGGTACCTTGAGATCTGTATGCCTTAATGATAGATTCTCTCACTCTCGACATAGGTCCACATCATTGACCTTTGATCGATAGAATCGACTGAGTGTTTGACATCAGGACATCTATTCACATTCAGTAGATTGTACTAGAGTACCTTGGGAATCATTGACATTAATGGTGATCTCCCTCGCACTTGTTAACGGTTCACATCATTGGCCGGTAATCAAGTGGTTTCTACCATGTTCGACTTCAGATCATTGTAATCACATGGATAGAATCGTACTTTGTGGAAGACGAGACAAAGACCTTGGGTGTCAGCTTAAAGCACTCATTGCTTTTCCCCAGGTTGCGATGGAGTTTTGTATATCTAGCATGGATCCACATTTGTATGGTCGTGGCTATACTCAAATTTGTGTCTGTATGACATAGATCTACGTTGTATGTCTGGTAGCTATGTCCAAGTTTGAGTCCTCTATCACATGGATCTACGTTGTATTCTAGTAGCCATGCTTGTTTATTCCTCTCATGGATTTGCCTTGTATTGGTCTGCAGCCATGAGTTTGGTTACTTGTGTCTATGAGTCAACATACTGATGTACTACAGATGCCTACTTGACGACATGCTCTGATTGAGCCAACATTTTCATCTCATGGTGACGACTTGTTATCTCAAAGCTCTCATTTATCGTATCCCTCTAAGAATCATGCTTTGGGGGGCGTCCTATTATACCAAAATCCCGTCACCATCATGTGATAAGATATTTGACATATGTACATCATGTGATAAGATATTTGACATATGTACTTGCCCTGAATCCCAGCTTATGGAGTGGAAACCCATACTAAATGTGAATATTTCATACAAATTCCCAGCACCGCGCTTACCTTGTTATCCAGAAGCGGTACCCTTGTTCACACCGCCTATCCCTTGTTTCCCACAAGCAGTGCCACCACTTATGGCCCTTGGTCCATAGGCGGTTATTACCAGAACCACTTTGTCATTGAAGGAGAAACACAGTACGCTGGGTAAAAAGGGAAAAAGAGAAGTTTCTCGAGGTTTCTAGATGATAAGACTCGTGTCCTCCCTTATCCCTACTGTTGTTGGTTAGTTGAGCTCGAGATCCATCATCCTAGGATCTTAGAGGCCACCTCACCCACTAATCTCTCAACCATCCCTATCCATTTAGCCTTATAAATACAAGCTTATGGCCATGGCTGAGGGGGAGAACTCTTAAGGTATTGTTATGCTGTTGGATTGATCACTTGGTCCATATCATTGGAGAGCATAGAGAGAGTTAGATTCGAAGCTTATGGGGATGAGAATGCTTGGTTTCATGGAGATGCATGTCAACACTAAGGCTTGGTTGTAAAGTTCTTCATATTTATTTAATGCAAGTTGATTTCTGTCCCACATATATTGTTGTTGTTTGATTTCACATGTATGTTGTTAGATTCCTTAGTCACTAACATAGATTAGTAGATTATATTCTGTTGGTTTCGATATGTTTGCATGTTGAAGCTTATTGCAGGTACACAGGGTAACGATCGAAGCATTACATTCCAGGTATCTACGACGTCTAGGGAGAGTCTTCAACCTCTGTCCTCTATTTGTTCTGGATCTGAACCATTCAGACCAGTGGAACACCTTACTGTCCGCAGGAGGTGAAATATTCCAGCTAACACCTACCCGGCTAATCAAAAGTTCTTTATCCACTTGATTTTGCAAGCCCCCCCCCCCTTCTTTATCCAAAAGCTCAGCAAGCTCATTTTCCATAAATTTCAATTCACCATCCTCCCTCCTTCTCTTGTCAACTGCCCATGCTTTAACAACATTTTTTTATCTTGTGAATATTCATAGCAAATTGGAAAGCTACAGAAATCCTGCTATTTGGATCAAAAGGAGTCCAATTTGTTGTAATCAAAGTTAGAAAGGTGGCATCTTTCAGCCAAGTCTTATTAAATTTCAAAGAGCTCAGCGGTTTTGCAAGCTCATTTCTAAATTCTAGAAAAATAGGCAGGTGGTCAGACTGGCCACCAAATCCCACCCACTTCCTGATGTAATGATGTTTTCCCACCACCTTTTCAGTAACCAGAAACTGGTTAATCTTTTAGGCACTCTCCCCTCCCCGCATCTATTGTTTCACCAGCTAGGTTTGCGTTTGATGGGCTCAATGTCCAGCCAGTTCCTCTCCACTAGTTTTTGAGTGAAATAATCAGTCAAAATATCGACACGAGCATGTGGCCCCCAAACCTCAGCCTGCCCCAAAGAAAATTTTAAATCACCTCCAATGACCACCATATCTCCTCTCAACAGAGAAATGCTAAATAAGTTATCCTAGAAGGGGATCCTATTTAAATATGGTCCATAAACATTAAAAACAATAAAAGTGTCCACAATATCCAGAGCCTTAAAGGTCATACCCAACACGGACTCCAAACCCCAAATGTTTAAAACCCTATCCTTACTAGTATTCCACCCAATGGCCAACACACCATAGCGGCTACTCACATCTAGAGTCTCAAAAGTCCACCCAAAAAACCAACTTTCCAACCTACTTTTAACCACATCACCAACCCCTAAAGTTTATTGAAGAAAAACAACATTAGTGTGTTCCAAATCAACAACCCTCCGAAGCGCTGATCTTTTCAGGGGACCAACAAGACCCCAACAATTCCGAGACATAAACTTCATCTTCGACCCTTCTTTTGGGCATGCACTACTCTAATTTCCCTTTCAATTGATTGATTTTTACCCTCCAACACATCCTTTCTTGCTTTGGATTGAGCCTTTGCAATATGGGATTTCCTTCCCCTCCCCCTGGGAGTCACATGAGAGAGCTTCCCCAAACCCCCCGAGTTCACCTTGGTGCACGACCGAAGGAAATACCCCAAATCCAAAGACTCAGAAGGTGAGTGTGGGGATATAATCCCATCATCAAACAAAACAGGGGTCGAAACCTGAGGGGGTTCCTCCAAAAATGCAACAGAGATGGGTAATGGATCCTCCAAAGTATGTGAAGTAATAGTCATATTTTTAGCTTTTCCACCCATTCTATTCTAGTAAATTTCAGACTATTAGTAAATAAATTGATAGACAGGGAAAGAGTAAAAGTAGAAGTGCTCATAAAAGGCCCCGCTTCAATAAAAGATCCTCAGTCTGCCAGTCCACCTCCACCGTTGGAACTGTGACCAAAGACTCCTCCATAAACCCGACATCTTCGACCTCTACCCTCACTGGGTCTACAGGGTGCGGTGGTGACAACAGAGCCGAAACCCTACCATCCATTCCGGTTCATTTTGACCCACGTTGATGCCGACGACCGTTTAGAGTGTGAACATGAAGATTACATTCAGCTGTAGGATTCCCATAGACATGGCACTGCTTGCATCAGAACGACACATTTTCATTGTCCAGGAGTTGTTTAATCTAATACCATCCCCAAGTTAGCAACATATCTTCAGCAAGACCTTCCCTAATGTTGATCTTAACTAGGATACGAGCAACCCACAACAATTTGGTTTCCTTATAGGACAAGTCTGCTTCAAGAAAGGTGCCAAGAATGCTCCCAATATTGGTGAAATGTTCTTCGAACTAGTAGTGCATTGACAATCCCGGTAACCTAACCCAAATAGGCACCAAATTCACCCACTCCCTACTCGCATCAAATTGGGGATGCCAAGGTTTTAATAGGACGGGGGTATGATCCAGTGACCAATTCCGGTGATGGACCCACTGTAAATGTTCCTGTTGTTTGAAATTGAACCCAAACTAGCCACAGGTCATATCAACCACCTCCGGAACCTCCCCAAGAGCCTCCATCCAACAATCCTCCACCCACTTCATGACTGTTTTCGGGGAGAAATTTCTACCTATAACACGCCCAACCAAAGAACAGTTTGCCATCTACATAATCTTATCCCGACTAATATCTTACCCCAGCATGTAATTCTATCTGGGCCTTTTGGTTTTGAAAAATGATTTCCATTGGAGCCGCCCTTACCGTCAGCCCTTCCGCCCGAACCGCTGCTAGCTCCAGCAAAGAGGGACCCTTTCAATTTAGGGATTGAACTGTCACCTGGTCCATTTTCGGGGATGCAAATACCTGTAACCTCCACCCCTAAAGCATATAAAAATGAGGTCACCTATGGAGCAAATCCTTCCCTCCCCACCACCATATCGTTCAGACCTGCAAAAACCTCGCCATCAACCAGATTGTCGACCAAAAAAACCACATTCTCTACATAGGGTACCACAAGACCCTCTTTATCACACCCCACTCCACCAGAGAAAACATGAGAGAAGTTCGATAACGGCTCCAAAGGCTGGAAAGACGGAGAGGAAAACAACAGATCTACTGGATAAAAACCTGACTCACTAGTGGTAGGAGAGGTTAAAGACGCGGGGAAGCCCTCCATCCAAGAATGAGGTAAACCCTCCACCACATGCGAGCTAACTCCACCTATCCCGTTCCATAAAATACCTTCCTCCAGGTGTTCACAAGAATATTCCGCTAGCCCCTCGTCAGCCATTGCAACATGTAAATCCGGTTGTCATAGGGAACAAAAAGCAATAAAAAACCAATTACCTCTGGTAAAAAAACCCCAAAATTTTGACAAAACCCTAAACAAACTTCAAGAGGATCGCTGCTCCTTCCAGCAAGGTTCCTTCCCTCCCGCCGTACGCAAGCATGCGTGCCCCAGCCCCAGCAGTTTATCTGCTCACCACAACCTTTGACATAGAATGACCCCTACGGCCTGCAGGCCAGGCCTGCAAGGAGGTCAGCCCCTTACCAGCACGCCATCCTAAGGTCCTCCCCAAAATCTCATTTTCTACCAATGTAGTGCAAAGTCGATTCATTTTATAATATTTAAATCTTATAGCATTATATTTGTGTTAAATTAGTGTTAAAAGTATTATGAAATATCTTTTCATATTAAAGCTTTTTCAATCATTTTAAAAATATAAATATTTAAAGTCTTAATCTTCAACACTAAGATTTTTATGTTATTACTTCGAATTTATAAAGATTTTTATTTTATTACTTCAAATTTATATTTAAGTTTTTAAATAAAAATTTTATTTATATTTTTAGTTAAAATAGATATATGTTATTTGTAGTGGGCTCCCTTCAAATTTTCCCCATTTTTCCTGCCTCTATAGAAAAAGTAATAGATTGAAAATAGATATATGTAATTTTTTCCTTCTCTTTTCCATTTTCCCCTAATTTTCCCTGCCTCTACCCATAAAGCAATTGAACAAAAATCCATGGCAAAACCAAGCCACATGTGAACATTTCAATCCACCGTGTGGGGGCTTGCGTTTTTACAGCTATGTCAATTTGGATGGAGGGTGAATCTCAATCAAAACTAACAAGGCTTGATTTGTTTTATTGCGTGTCAGCTTTGTTACAAACGCACGTCTAAGGTTTCAAACCCCCTACATTGCTAAAGCTATGTAAAGTTATGGTTGTTTCATTTTAGATTTAGTTCGTTGTATTTTGAGGTTTTTGTCAATATGTGATTTAGTCTCTGTATTTTGTAGTTTGAGTCCTAGTTTTTCTCTATTCTCGAAGATATTTTCTAGCCCTAGTTTTGCTATCCCGAGAACTTGGATATTTCCATCGGTCGTCCTTAAATTCCATATCTACAAATTTCGTCATTGTTGAAGGCCTATGCACTCAACTTTGGGAATCGTTGTAGAGCTAAGGAGGTCATGGATTTTGGGTGGATCATGCATTCAAAGAAGATCCTATCATAGATCTGTGAGGTAGTCCAAGGGATTGTGATGGCTCGTTGGACCATCTAAGATTCCTTGGGAATTTTTCCCTAGCGATTTTGTTGAAGAGGATGCAATTAGGGTTTCTTTAGTCACTTGAACTACCATTTCTATTAGTCGTTGAATTGCCATTTTTACTACTCATTAATATTGGTTAGATATTATTAGGATCTCTTCCTCCAAATGTTGTCACTGCATGTCCAGGAAGCTTCCTATGAATCGACCATCGAGACGAGAACATGTTCACCAAGAAAGCACAAGGTTTCAGACTATGAGGCGATGTTGAACTTGAGGCCTCACTTCCTAATGTGAATGTTTTCTTATCAATTTTGTATGGTAACCTGAAGACGGTCCTGCCTTTCTACGTGTAGTCTCCACTATCACATTGTCAATACCTCAAGTAATGCTTCCCATATTGATAAATATTTTTGTCATTCCAAGTACAACTACATTATTCCCCTACATGCCAAATGATTATATCCGGTGATTTTTTTCCCAGAAGAGAAATAGCAGTTCCTTGATATTCAAAGTGAATCAAAGGTAACAAGTTACATCAGCAAGATAAGATATCAATCACAAGCAGAGTCTAGATGGCCATATTAAAGACAGTCCTGGGACTATATAGTCACTCTTCACATCATCCCCACAAGAGGTGGATGACTATCCGAAAATGTCCCTAGAGAAGATACTAAGAACCCATAAATGTTATCCAAGGAAGGGCTCGGGGGAGTGACTAAAGATGATCACACAAAGGTGAATATTGGCAGTATTTATAAGATACACTATACAGGTAAGTAAATTCCATACTAAAAAAAACTTGTGGAATAAGCCAGAAAGAGCAAAAGCTCATCTAAAAAAGCTGAATTGTGGCTTCCCCAATGACTATACCTTCATAGTATTCAGTAAAGGATAGTAGGCCTGTTGCCAATTGGAGCCCTTCCTTGGATACGATATCCGTGTTCTCATTATATTCTCTGTAGACATGTTGGTAATCAATCGATGAAAAGGAAGATGAAAGATCTTTGATGTTCTCACACCAAGCCTCCAAGTCTAGAGTAGTGAGAGTAGAGATGCCTTTTTCCCAGTTTATAATAATAGATGAGTCTCCAAATATATGTATCATTGGGAGCCCAATTTATTTGGAGAAAAACAGTAGTGCCGAAAGGGCCATAAGCTCTGCTCTTGTGTTGGTACTTTTACCACAACCCATATTGATATGGAAATGATGTGACTGGTTGATCAATAATAAAATACTAGCTCCCCTAGTTAAGTTAGTTGCAACACCATCAAAGAAACCAGTAGGGTATGTGAGGACAGGAGGACTGCCTATGTTCCTGAATCTTTGTTTTATGCTATGTGGCACATGGTTGGCATAAAAATGATGGATAATAATGTGACCCAGTCTATTTACCTCTATTTTTTTGTCCTAAAAAATATAGTAGTTTTGGGTCTTCCACAAGTTCCAAATGAAAAATAAGGGCAGATAGTGTAGATCACCACTTCTTTGGAGCCAACTTTCAATATTTTCCAGCACTGAATTGTCTGTCCAAGTCAGTGAGAAATTATAATACCCGTGGAGGAAGTTGATGGTCGAGCGTGCAAATGCACAATCAACAAAGAGATGTCTGACTGATTCATCTTTGCATTTGCAGAGGCAGCATCTGTTGGGTCCACTCTAACCTTTCTTTACAACATTATCCCAGGTATTTATTTTATTTTCAATAACAAGCCAAACAAATAATTTAATTTTCTGAGGAATGTTAAAGTGACATAGCTGAGAGTGGATACTGTGCTTAGCAAGAGGAATATTAGATGACACAATGAGATCATAAGCCATCTTGGATGTAACCATACCATTGTTTAAATTATGCAGCCAACGGAAAGAGTCCTCTACATTCTTAATCTTGATGCCTCCATGTGTTAAACCTTTAACATATCCAGTCCAAAGATCATTCCATAAACCTCCCAAATTCAAATCTACTGCAGTATACCAATATTCATGACTGTCAATCCCATATTCAAGGTTCTGTGCCTGCGCAAGTAGAGTGATCCCTATTACAGAGAGAGACTTCCTATGGCTTGGGGTGTACCACAACAGACAGCTAGACACAAGAAATCAATCCCTTCCCAATATGCAAGAGAAACCAAACATCTAACACTAAAGGATCTTGAATCATACCTTATTCCATACGGTTGAAGAAGATCCTTGTTGAGCTTTTTCTAATCCCGCTTGCGCTAGCAATTTTCTCTCAACAATAACAAACAAGACAAACATGCTATACAATATGGTGTTAGATCTACTCTAGAATATATAATCAACAATGTATAAGCAATTAAACGTATCCATGGATTCAATATTAATTCAAATGCACATTATTGGTCAGGAAAAGATATTTCTATTAATCAAATCAGAGATTACACAAGTGACAACCTCTATCGGCACGTCTGGGAACTGAAGAACAGAGTCCTCCACCTGGGCCTCCACCACCTCAACCCTCCATCTCTCAATAGCAATCTAACAAGCAAAGGAAATCTTGGGAAGAACACAAAGTGCTCCAAAGGAACAAAGGGATGCAGACTCAAGTATATGCAAGCTACAACAACAATAGACTACAGTTTCATTGCTCTTCAATTCCTCTTGTTCAATGTATCCAAGGGGTTCCTTATATAGCACTCCAAAGGGGTAATGGAGGGTCAAATCCGAGAGATCTTGAGGCATATGGAAGGCCAAGAGTCAAGTGGTTCAGACACACATAAAGGAAAACTCCAAAAATATTATTTATGCACACATCTCGATGTACGTGGGTTTAAGGTCTAAAGTCGCGTGTACATGCGAGTATTGAATTAAAAGTCGCATACAACAATAAACAGGTGTTTTTAGGGATGAAATTGGAAACATCAAAGTACAATATCAGTCCATGGGGTCTAAAGAGTCCGCAGAGGGACAGGGAAGGCCATAAATATGTGATCAACCATGTGTGGTAAAATTAGCTATAACAAAACCTCTGTCGGCATGTCTGCGAACCGGAGAAACCGAGTACTCCACCTGGGCCTCCACCACCTCAATCCTCTATCTCTCGATAGCAAGCTCACAAGAAAAGGAAATATTTGGAAGAACACAAAGTGCTCCAAAGGGACAAAGGGATGCAGACTCAAGTATATGCAAGCTACGACAACAATAGACTATAGTTTTGTTGCTCTTCAATTCCTCTTCTTCAATGTAACCAAGGGGTTCCTTATATAGCACTCCAAAGGGGTAATGGAGGGTCAAATCCGAGCGATCTCGAGGCATATGGAAGGCCAAGATTCAAGTGGTTTGGACACACATGAAGGAAAAATCCAAAAGTATTTGGATTTATGCACACATCTCGATGTACGCGGATTTGAGGTCAAAAGTCACATGTACACGCGAGTATGGGATTAAAAGTTGCGTACAACAATTAACATGTGTTTTTAGGGATGAACTTGGAAACATCAAAGTACAATATCAGTCTATGGGGTTTAAAGAGTCCACAGACGGATAGGGAAGGCCATAAATATGTGATCAATCATGTGTGGTAAGCTTAGCTATAACAATCCCAAAATAAGAAAGATATTCTCTGAGACCATTAGGGAGGAGATAGGGAGCATTTAGTCCTGCAATGGGATCAATTCCTATCCTGATACTCATCCCATTTCCCACTTTCCATCCAAGTTTGTAAGTAATCCATGATAGAGCTTTGATAAAACGTTCCATATATATGAAGTTCCAGTAACATGAAAGTTCTGTGATCGAATCTAGACATCTACAGATCCGTCTTTAAGGTATTTGTGAGCAATAATCTGACTCCATATATGCTTGCCTTTTAATAACATCCACAAACTTTTGAGTCTGAGAGAATTCCCAAACCAATCAATGTGTTTGATATTCCAACCTCCGTATTCATAGGGAGCAACAATAGATTTCCAATCCACCAGGTGAATTTTCTTCTTACCATCCGAGCTTCCCCAGAGGAAAGAAAAGATGCATCATTTTAAAGAGTTCAAAATTGACTTGGGGATGCGAGCCAATGCAAACCAATAAACAACCAGGCCATTGAGAAAAAATATGATGAGGATAACTATGCCCCCAAGTGAAAGGAGTCTTGTAACCAGGAATATTTCACCTTCTGCGGACAGAAGCTGTTCCTCTCGTCTGAATGGTTCAGATCCAGAACAAATGAGTGAACGACAAAGGATGAAGACCTTCCCTAGATGTCGTAGACACCTGGAATGCTGCTTCAATAGTGAACCTGTGTACCTGCAAATAGATCAAACATGCAAACACATCAAAGCTACCAGAAAATCATCTACTTATCCATGTTAGTGACTAAGGAATCTAACAACAATAATGTGGGACGAAAATCAGCTTTGCATTAAAGATGTATGAAGAAGCTTACAACCATTGCCTTATTGTCGACAAGCATCTCCATGAAACAAACACTTCATCCCCATAAGCTCCAACTTTGCTCTCCATGCTCTCTAATGGCTTGGGCTAAGTGGTCAATCCAACAACATAACAATACCTCTATAGTTCTCCCCCTCAACTATGGACATGAGCTTGTATTTATAAGGCTCAATGGATAGGAATAGTTGAGAGATTTGTTAATGAGGTGGCCTCTAAGATCCTATGATGGGGGATCTCGAGCTCAACTAACCCACAATGATAAGGATAAGGGAGGACACGAGGCTCATGATCTAGAAGCCTCGAGAAACTTCTCTTTTTCCCATTTTACCCAGGGTACCACTTTTCTTCTCTTATGACAGAGCGGTTTAGATGAGAAATGCTTATGTACCAAATACCAAATGCAGTGGCACCGCTTATGGAAAACAAGATACAGGCGGTGCGAGCAAGGTATCGCTCATGGGTCATAGGGAAAACACGGTGCTGAGTTTTTTCATGTAGAAGTGACAAACGACATAGGTTTCCACTCTAAGTGCTGGGATTAAGGGCAAGCATGTAAGTCAAAGGTCTTATCACATGATGGTGACAGGATTTGGGTATAACAGAATGCCCCCCAAAGCATGAGACTTAGAGGGATACGATAAATGAGAGCTTTGAGAGAACAAGTTGTCACTTCGAGGTGAAAATGTTAGCTTGATCGGAGCATGTCGTCAAGTAGGCATCTGCAGTACATCAATATTTTTGACTCATAGACACAAGTAACCAACTCATGGCTGTAGACCAATACAAGGCAGATCCATGGGAGGAATAAACAAGCATGGCTACTAGAATACAACGTAGATCCATGTGATAGAGGACTCAAACTTGGACATAGCTACCAGACATACAACATAGATCTATGTCATACAGATGCAAATTTGAGCATAGCCACAACCATACAAATGTGGATCCATGCTAGATATACAAAACTCCATCGCAACCTGGGGAAAAGTAATGAGCGCTTAAACAAATACCCAGGGTCTTCGTCTCGTCTTCCGCAAAGTATGATTCTATCCATGTGATTACAATGATCTGAAGTCGAACATGGTAGAAACCACTTGATTACCGACCAATGATGTGAACCATTAACAAGTGTGAGGGAGATCACCATTGATGTCAATGATTCCCAAGGTACCTTGGTGCAATCTACTGAGTGTGAATAGTTGTCCTGATGTCGAACACCCAGTCGATTCTATCGATCAAAGGTCAATGATGTGAACCTATGCCGAGAGCGAGAGAATATGTCATTAAGGCATACAGATCTCAAGGTACTAAGTTTTTGTTTCGAGGACTATTTCCCGGATGATGAGCTGATGTCAAGAGGAAAAGTCTCGTCGAAGGAGGGCCATGATGAGTCCCACATCGACGACACGAAACTCGAAACATAGTTCTGGAATGATGTGATTGTAGTAACCATAGGACTGACTCAAAAGTACTAACATAGAGACTGTTTTGACTGTAGAGGTAAAAAATTCTTCAATTTCCCTTTGAACATCGGGCGACATGACAAAAGACTTGGCAGCATAACTAAACAGGACAAACACACAATGAGACAGTGGGCAATGCATTCTTTTGAAAGACTTAAAGGAGTGGCATGACTCATGAAAGTGGATCGTCACAGAGATCAACTGAATACCCAATTGACCGAAATGATATGCAGACAACTGCCATGTTCAAAGGTAACGACAAACAACTGCCATTTATTTGCAAAATGATTCCCTTCCCATTTTCCCCATTGTGGTTGATGAATGCCTTTTTTCGGTTTTACGAGTTCAAATAGGGTAACAAACACTCGATATAGCTCATCCGAAGACAAGTCCAAACTCATATGTTTTACGAACCTGAGAGAGGAGGGGTTCGTTCTGAAAAATAGGTTTCTCAATGTTTAATTTAATGATTCCAATGAAAGAAAACTCGGTATCGTTCATGTTTAGAGAGTCTGAACGACCACGGAAGAAGAATCCAAAGGGTCCTTTTTCGTATGATTTAGTCCCTAAGGCCCGAAAAAGTATAAAATCATACCTTAGAGAAATCTTCCAGTCATGGTTGGTTGGAGTGTTCCTTTTTCGTAAATAGTCTATCCGAACCGAAAAAGAGATAACCTACCGTCGGAGAGACAACTCTTCAAATGCTTTAATGAGTGTGAAGAATACAAGATCGCTCGACAATCTTTTCGTATTTAAGGAGCCCGAAAAGAGTTTAAAGAAGACTCCATTAGGTCTCTTTTCACTATGAGAGATTTTACGAGCCTGAAAAGAATCAGAAACGGACTCGGACCTTTGATACTGGGTTTCGAGAGCATGACCAAAGTGTCGTAATAAACACTCAACGACTTTTTCCATTTTATGGTAGTACGAAAAAGTCAAAAACACACTTCCAATACTTTACTGCTACTATTCTTCTATCCTACAACGACTCAAAACAAGTGTTAAACGCACCAATAACTAACATTAAGGGATTACGACTGATAAATTTTGAGTAATAAACAATTTTAAATAAAAAATATAGCATGTCAAACCCAAAAAATGTGTATAAAAGTCATGTAAATAGTGAAAAATCAAATCATTTTACTATTTACCCATAGTGGAGNCGGTTTTACGAGTTCAAAGAGGGTAACAAACACTTGGTATAGCTTGTCCGAAGACAAGTCCAATCTCATATGTTTTACGAACTTGAGAGAGGAGGGGTTCATTCCCGAAAGAGGGTCTCTCAATGTTTAATTTAACGAGTCCAATGAAAGGAAACTCGGAATCGTTCATGTTTAGAGAGTCTAAACGACCACGGAAGAAGACTCCAAAGGGTCTTTTTTCGTATGATTTAATCCCTAAGGCCCGAAAAAGTATAAAATCATACCTTAGAGAACTCTTCTAGTCATGATTGGCTGGAGTGTTCGTTTTTCGTAAATAGTCTATCCGAACCAAAAAAGAGATAACCTACTGTCGGAGAGACAACTCTTCAAATGCTTTAACGAGCATGAAGAAGACAAGATCGCTCGACAATATTTTTGTATTTAAGGAGCCCGAAAAGAGTTTAAAGAAGACTCCATTAGGTCTCTTTTCACTATGAGAGATTTTACGAGCCTGAAAAGAATCAGAAACGGACTCGGACCTTTGATACTAGGTTTCGAGAGCGTGACCAAAGTGTCGTAATAAACACTCAACAACTTTTTCCATTTTATGGTAATATGAAAAAGTAAAAAATGAACTCCCAATACTTTACTGCTACTGTTCTTCTATCCGGCAACGACTCAAAACAAGTGTTAAATGCACCAATAACTAACATTAAGGGATTACGACTGATGAATTTTGGGTAATAAGTGATTTTAAATCAAAACTATAGCATGTCAAACCCAAAAATGTGTATAAAAGTCATGGAAATAGTGAAAAATCAAATCATTTTACTATTTACCCATAGTGGAGAGCATTTGGAGCACTTTCCTAGTCAAATCTTCAGTCGATGATATCGAGAGTTTCCACCATCGAATTTGACCACCATCAGTTCCAGGTAATAGCCTAGACCCTACTCTTTCATCTTATGCCTTTAATTTTTACTTTTGATGGTGTTTTGGGCTTGTATGGCAAGCCCTAAAATCATGGAAGCAGGCATCGCGCTTATCCCTTGCGGGATACGTGGTACCCCACTAGAACCGCACCTAAAACACAGCGCATAGGCGGTGCCACCGCCTGTCTTTAACGGTGCACAGGCGGTGATGGCCGTGAAGATGTAAAATTAACCACACAAGAAAA
Organism: Pseudotsuga menziesii; assembly: GCA_001517045.1. Lineage (NCBI taxonomy): Eukaryota > Viridiplantae > Streptophyta > Pinopsida > Pinales > Pinaceae > Pseudotsuga > Pseudotsuga menziesii. Next base: position 253,584 of record LPNX010498189.1, read on the forward strand.
ACTAGACCATTGCATTTGATTTGAAAGATTGAGAATGATTATAATGGGTCTTGTGATTGTTTTTGACAGGTTCTAGCTGATAAAAAATGGTCATATGGAAAGAGAGACAACATGATAATGATGATGCCTTCGCCGGAAGGAACACGGGTTTCATAGCTGCATTAAGAGATTGTAGACTCCTAAAATTATTCCGAATTCCCAGTATGATATCATACGAGCGATTGCTTGAGCATATACTCCGGATGTGGAATCCGGAGCAACAACACTTTGAGGTTGGGGCTCATATTTTGACAGTTGAGGTAGAGGATATCTACTTATTTACTGGCCTTTCGAGACGAAGTGCTCCCATCTCGCTGACTGGTTCCCGTGGAGGAGACATCACTACACAGAAGTTGATAAACTGTCACCGTGTCCCTGGGACAAGGACATCGGGGAAGAAAATCCCCATAAAGGCAGTGATGGACAGAACTCTGCAGACTATATTGTTTATGATGCAGAGAGTGGAGGGAATCCAGGAAGTGCACCAGGCTTCTAGGGCACATATTCTCTATGCCGTAGAGGCCATGGCGCCTACAGTCTTTAACTGGGTAGAATCCCTACTTTCGATATTCAAGGATCAACTAACCAAGTGTCGGTAGGGAGAACTGAAGCAGTTCGGTTTTGATTCCATTCTATCCTACTTCTTCTTCAAGCGGGTACCATAGATGAGACCCCAGGTGGTCTTTACAGAGCTCAGAGCGTGGGACCCTCGTATGCATAGGTGGGTCCGGATTATGGCCCGTACTGTAGCGAGCAGGGGGAAGGTGAAGTTTGGTGACCCGTTCTTCTGATGGCTAAGAGATAAGATCCTCATGGTGGAGGATTATGCTTATGCGGGTACGGACTTCAATGGAGACCCCAATCTACCGCTCCCACCTGGTGGACAGTGGGGTGACATCGGTAAGAAGCAAAAAACCCTAAAATGGAAAGAGTGTTTTTATGTTTTTTGATGTTTTATATTTTTTATGTTAAGTAATGAGACCTGGATATTTTCATGCAGACGTTGGAGCAGCACGACCTAGGGGAGCTTCCCCATTGGATAGATGAGATGGAGCCTGCTTCGTACCGTAGGGTGATGATGTGACCAAGGAGTTAGAGGAAAACCTAAAGAGGTTGACCCTAGACATCCCTGATGCTTACATTGATGACCTCCCTCTGAGGTATCAGAGACCTACAATAGGAGTACCAGGTTGGTTTAGTAGACTACTACGTAGAGTAGCTCGAGCAGTGATTCGCTACCACGAGCATCACTAGACGATGTATGCATGATGTATCTACTGAAAGCTGATAGCTTCAAGATTTTCTATGGTGATTTTTACCTGAAATCCTACATGCTTCAGATGAGGTCTCGTGAGCTATTTTTTGTAAACATGTTCATATATATATATACATACTTTTACCTGGTGTTTATATGTCTCAAATGGTAGATGTATTTTACATGAGTTTTATGTGTCTTTAATTGTTTATTTACAATGAACCATGTTTGATTTTAATGTCATGAATGAGCAATATGCCAATCTAGGATGTAATTAGCTAATGAGTCAGTAACTACATTATGTTCCCTAGGGATATGCCTATAGGTGATGGTTTTAAATGACCTTTATAACAAGCATACCATCTGGAAGAGGTGAAGAAGCACAGTATTTCTAATGGTATAAACATGCATTAGATGACAAACCACGAGTTGTGAGGCCATCAATACTACCATATTGCGAACATATTGGGAGGCAACTTTAGTTAGAAGACCTATGACTGCTTGATACTCAGAGATGTTGGTGGTAGTGAGACCAATACAAACCGATCCTGAACTGACCAAATATTCAGCTAGGGAATAGAGGACCCAAGCAGCTGAGGCAAGATTCAAGGTGTGGCGGCAAGCACCATCAGTGAATCCATAGAAAGCCATCTGCTCTGCATGACCAAAACATGGTATAAACAGATGCAGACACTAAACTCAAAACCATATTGAAAATACTAAAAGCACATTGAAAGTCAAGCAATATACATATATACAAGATACTATCCAAGAAATACTTAGGCATAGTACCTCTTTAGGTACAACCAATTGCGAGGCTGCCGTAAAGGGATTCCATTGTAGTCAATGAGCTCGTAGGCCCCTTTCTCTAAAACTTTAGAAATGACGAAAGGACCGTACCACATGGACTCGAACTTTCCTTTCCCTAGTTTTTCATATCTCTGGTCGTAAGTCAAAACTAGGTCACCCTCATTAAAGGCACGAGGTTATCATACTGCGGCTTGACGCATTTCTTATGTGCCTCATTAGCTAAGGCAGCATCTCTCTGAGTTTCGTCAAGGTTGTTTAAGTACAAAAATCTCTCTTCCTCTACGGAAGTGTCTGGGAGAAGTTCGACGACAAGTTTTAAGGATGGAATTTGACATTGAATCGGTAAGATAGCTTCGAGCCCATAGACAAGCTGGAAAGGTGTGAAACCAGTAGCTGTTTTCACCGAAGTCCTGTAAACCCAAAGAGCAGAGAAAAGGATGTGGTGCTAGTTGGATTTATGATCTCCAACCATCCGACGAAGCATAGTTTTCAAAACTTTGTTAATGGCCTCTACCTGACCATTAGCTTGTGGATAATATGGCGTAGAGTTTTCATGGCAAAAACCTAGCTTGACACTTAATTCCTCCATCATTTGATTACGGAAATGTGATCCGTGATCAGTAACAATGGACCGCGGGACTCCAAATCTAGCTATGATATGATTGAACAGGAAGAGAGTGGCAGTCTTACCATCTTCCGCATAGGTAGGCATGGCCTCAACCCACTTTGTAAAATAGTCAATGGCTATGATGATGTAACCATGCCCCCCAGCTGAGGTAGGATTACAATGCATATAATCAATCCCCCATTTGGAAAATGGGCCAACGGCAATGACGAGGTGTAGCGGAGCAAAATGTGAGCGCTTTTTGGGATAAAAATGTTGACAAGGTAGGCATTTCTTAACAGCCTTATGACAGTCTTTAAAGACTGAAGTCTAGAAATAGCCAGCGCGGAGAATTTTCTGGGCTGTAGCCATCCTAGATAAATGACCGCCACATGCTCTAGAGTGGCAATCATTCAACACATGCTCAGCTTCCTCATGGGTGAGACATCGCCGAAGAATAAAATCAATCCCATGTCTATACAAGGTATCATTCAGGATGAGGTAGTATTTCGCGTGGTGACAGATACGGCGATGATTGTCACGGGATAGATTTGGTTGAAATCTTTGTGTTTGGAGATAAATAAGCATATCTCCATACCATGGGTCAGTAGTGCTTATCAGGAACATGAATTCATCTGGAAATGAATCACTGGGCTCAGATTCCATTGAGGCATAGGGAAGATCACCCATGAGCTCGACAAAGACCAAGGATTTCTTTGATGTGGCTTTGGAAAATTCTAGATCAAGCTCCTGTAGTATGACTATCCATCGGGAGTACTTGCCCTTGAGCACCTGACAAGTCAGGATGTAATACATAGGGTTCTAGTCTGCCAATACAGTGGTTGTGCGGAGCAAAATGTAGCGACGAAATTTTTGTACAGCAATGACCGTGGCCAATGCTAACTTCTCCACACCTGAATATCGGGTTTCAGAATCCATAAGATTCTTACTAGCATAGTAAATCACGTGCTCCTGACCATTGGGATTTTCCTGCACCAAAACCATAGTGATGGTAGTAGCGGAGGAAACAATATACAATAGAAAGTCCTTTGAATAATCTGGGGGGTGTATCATAGGTGAATGAGTCAGAGCGTGTTTGAGATTATCAAAGGCACATTGGGCTTGGTCATCCCAGAAGAATGGAGTGTCCTTCTTGAGGAGACACATATAACCATGCATTTTCTCTGCAAAATTACACACGTAATGACGTATAAAGTTTTCCTTCCCTTGCAAACTTTGGAGTTCGAGAAGATTGGTTGGGGCTGGTAGAGCTAAAATGGCGTCAATTTTCAAAGGGTCTATCCAGATGCCATCCTTAGAGAAACCTAACAGACGTCCTGTCTCAACGCAAAAAACACATTTATGCGGGTTGAGCCATATATTATAATGACGACATCTTAGGAAAATATCTCTAAGATGACCAGGATGGTCCTCCCGTCTCTGTGAATGAGCAGGGAGGTCGTCAAGGTACGGTTCAATAATATGTTTGATATCGTGAAACGTATAGGAAATTGCACACTGGAAAGTGGCTCCAACATTTTTCAAGCCAAAAGGTAACTTCCTATACACAAAGGTTCCCCATAGGCAAATGAATGTCAGCTTGTGCTGATTGGTGGGTAATATCTCAATCTGATTATAGCCAGAAAATCCATCCATGAATGAGAAGATGACACTTCCAGTACAGTTGTCGATAATATGATCGATATGTGGAGTAGGAAAGTTGTCCTTGGGACAAGCTTTATTCAAGTCTCTAAAATCACTCTAATGGTGCCCTACTTTTTATTAACAGGGATAATGTTCGATACCCTGACGGAGGGGTACAGGCTAAATAAACCTAGCTTCGAGAAGTTTCTCTATCTCGGCTTTAATAGCTCTATCCTTCCGTGGATGGACTTGGCTTAGTTTTTGCCTGACAGGTTTAGCCGTGGGATAGGTTTTAATTTCATGGACCACAATGGATGGGTCCATCTTTGACATTTCTTCATAATACCAGGTGAAAATATCACGTAATTCTTTGAAAAGTGCCTTGCATGCTTCAGATTCGTCTGCCGAGCAGTTCTGCCCAACGTGGACATGCTCGATGGTACCAGGCTTGGCTGATATGTCAATCAAATTTGTCTGAGTAATGTTGCAAAGGTTTCCTTCAAAATCTATGTCTCGCAACAATACAGGACTTTGAGGTGCATTGACAATATCAGTGGAAAACAAGGATGCAAAGTCATGGTTAACTGAACTGGTGTTGGGGAGGAACAATGATCTATGATGGTGGTCCTCCCAGATGGATTCATTGATATTCATAATCTCCATAATGGACTCACTGGAAGGAAAAGTCTCAGAGAGATAATCCAGACCAGGAAGAGATGGTTCTATCCAGTAAGGTAGGTGGTAAGGATCCGAAGCCTCCAGATGAAGCTCATCAGTGTGGTCATCGAAAAAGGTTTAAATAGTGTTGTACATTTCTTCATGTGGACTCAACAATTTGTTTACCCTTGGCCTCACAATCAAATGACACAATCATATTCACTGTCACTGTGTCTATGTTAGGAGGAGTGGATGAAAAAATCCCCACAAGGGATGAATCCTTCAACATGCCTGCCCCAATCGATTGGTAAGGAGGAGGGGACTGGCCTAACATAGGGATGTTATTAGTTGTAGAGGTCATAACAATAGGCGTATAGAAATCAAGCTGATTAATGGTAACAATTCTCCCTAGATGTAGAAATTGGACTGTTCGAAATACTGTCGAAGCGACAACAGTCATGGTGTAAAACCAATTTCTCCCTAGAAGGAGGTTGTAATCTAATGGGGCGTCCACTACTTCTACTTGAATAGAAACACTTTTCCCCCCAAGTTCAACTGCAAGGGCTGATATGAGACCGTGGGGCTGGAAACCTTGTCCATTAAAGGCCTTCAGAGTCGTAGGTGATGTTACAAGCTCGGGAGAGCCGATAGCTTTCCAACAAGACAGGGACAAACCGAAGTTGAAGCTCCTTCGTTTAAGACAGTCCTAAAGACTTTCTTTCCAACTACTTTCATGATGATTTGGAAATCAAGTTTGTGAGGTAGTCTAGACATATAGTTATCGGCATTGAAATGAATCAAATTAGAATTGTCTGGGTCTAAAGCTCCTAACACAGTTAACAGGTTTTTGCGTTGTGTAGGACAACTTTGGAGAACTTCCAAGGTAGACATTGCACATGGTGCCTGAGCGAGATCTTCAACTACATCATAAAATTGAGCATCTCGGGCATTACGGTTAAAAACAACGTTCCTAAGAGTACTCTTGGGTGGATGCAAAATCATATCGAGAGTACGGCTTCTCGATGGTTAGGGGGACAGTAAACGAGGATTTGGGAGAACCAGTAGAGGGAGCTTTTGCTGAAGAAGAATGGTCTTCTTTCTTGTCTGTAGGTTTGTCATAATTCTGACTTTGAGTTTGCAGACTAATGGTATTCGAGGACATCATACGAATTTCCTTTGATGAACTAGAGTTTCCTTGATTAGACATGTGGTTTATCAGTTGTTGTTGAGAGGGAAAAGGATATGTGAGAACTGTGAGTGCGGGATTTGTTTTCAAAAATTGGGTGATTTCGTCCTGGTGGGGACACTCTTTTGTGAAATGGTCACCTCCGCATAGCAGATATGGATATTTTGCTTTTCTTTTCCCATTATTGTTATCATTGTTGGTTGGTTATGGGTTCTCTTGTTGGTTTCCTGGTTTTTTATTTTTACTTTTACCTTTCTTTTTATTATTGCCAGAGGTTTGAATACTCTGAATAGAATTAACCTCGGCAGAAATATTGGGAGTCGAAGGAGTTAGGGTGGCAGTCTGGGGTTGCTTGGAAAGTTTTGCTGCTGAAGGGGACTAGATTGAACCAACAATCCCATCAATAGGGACTTCTGCAGGTGGCTTTGCAGGATCGATGCTTGGGCGAGGAGCTTGAATAGGGACTTCCAAGGTAGACATTGCACATGGTGCCTGAGCGAGATCTTCAACTACATTATAAAATTGAGCATCTCGGGCATTACGGTTAAAAACAATGTTCCTAAGAGTACTCTTGGGTGGATGCAAAATCATATCGAGAGTAGGCTTCTCTATGGTTAGGGGGACAGTAAATGAGGATTCGGGAGAACCAGTAGAGGGAGATTTCCCTGAAGAAGAATGGTCTTCTTTCTTGTCTGCGGGTTTGTCATAATTCTGACTTTGAGTTTGCAGACTAATGGTATTCGAGGACATCATACGAATTTCCTTTTACAAACTAGAGTTTCCTTGATTAGACATGTGGTTTATCAGTTGTTGTTGAGAGGGAAAAGGATCCGTGAGAACTGCGAATGCGGGATTTGTTTTAAAAAATTGGGTGATTTCGTCCTGGTGGGGACACTCTTTTGTGAAATGGTCACCTCTGCATAGAAGATATGGATATTTTTCTTTTCTTTTCCCTTTAATGTTATCATTGTTTTTTGGTTTTGGGTTCTCTTGTTGGTTTCTTGGTTTTTTATTTTTACTTTTACCTTTATTTTTATTATTGCCAGAGGTTTGAATACTCTGAATAGAATTAACCTCGGCAGAAACATTGGGAGTCGAAGGAGTTAGGGTGGCAATCTAGGGTTGCTTGGAAAGTTTTGCTGTTGAAGGGGACTAGATTGAACCAACAATCCCATCAATATGGACTTCTGCTGGTGTCTTTGCAGGATCGATGCTTGGGAAAGGAGCTTGAAGAATCAAGTCATACAAAGTTCTTGACTGGGAATAGACCAAGTCCAGATACTGGGTTCGACTAATGGCTTGCTCTTTAGTAACGACACTGCCCATAGCCACATCTCGGGCAATCGAAGGAAACAAATATTTGGTAAACCAATCAGCTAATAACTGATCTAGAATAGGAGCCTTAATAAGTCTTCTCCTCCTTCTCCACTCATGGATATGATTGGATATGTGGGTGGATGTGTTCTGTCTTAGAGAAGTTAAGAGATTAGTACCTGTTTCATAATGAATAAGAAGCTGAAAGTGTGTAATAAATATAGTTGCCAATGAGCCAAAATCCACAAATGAGTGTTGTGGAAGTTCAATATACCATTTCGCGGCTGTATCGGTCAAAGTTTTCTGAAAGAGTCTTAAACGAACTGAATCATCCATAAGGGAGTTTGAAGAACACCATAGATGGAATGTCATGACATGGTTTTTTGGATCATGTCCCTGCTTCCCATCAATCTTTGGAATGTCCGATGGTAACTTTACTAGAATGGGAGGCCACGAGGTGTTATGTCGAATGGGGTCATTAATCAATTTGGACAAATCAGGAAAATCCAAAGTTGCTAGGAAAGGTAACTGATGGTTAGGTTGCACATATTGGTAATATTTATATGGCATATAGTTATTAGTAGGACCATAAGTAGACTGATAGACAGGTTGTTGTGACGAAGAACTACCAAAAAATCCACTCGTAGGGGGTTGATTTCCGAGATCAGGACCGTTAGGACCACTAGGGCCTCCAGAACCACCAAGACCATTGGGACCACTAGGACCACCAGGAGGTGAACCACCAAAACCTCCCGGAACTTTAGGAGGTAAACCTCCAGAGCCTCTGGAACTACTAGGAGGAGTGCCACCAGACCCTACAGGGCCATTAGGAGGAAGGCCACCAGGCCCCCTAGGACCACCGGGACCATTAGGACCATACAGACCATAAGGAGGAAAGCCACCAGGCCCTCTAGGACCATTAGGCCCCCAAGGGGGAGGACCTCCATAAGGTGGTCCTTCGGCACCTCCCGCAGTATGTATGGGTATCCCCCCCATAGCTGGCATGTAGGACCAGTTAGGTTGCCCCCATGGTGTGAAAATATTACTAGGATATGGAATTCTAGCATAAGGCATTCCTATAGGATTGGGTGGATAATTAATGTTTCCCACATGTATTTGATTTGTTGTATAACCATAACCCCAAGAGTTTTGATTGGTTACAGGTTGTGCCCCCAAGGACTAACCTGAACTAGATGGGCGATTAACCACATTAGTGTGGGTGGGAGGGACATAAACTGTAGATTTCTCTATACCAGAGGTCTGTCCTTGACTAGGTACAATTCCGGTGCCAGATAACATAGGCCGTGCCAGGGGTTTCCCCCCGGCACTAGAAGGTAATGATGAAACAAGAATTGAAGGTTGAGCCCAGGTGCGGAAGACCTGGGAGGATAGGGAACATATGTAATATGGGAGGTGGTGGGGTTGGTAGTTTGACCTGGGTTGTGTGGAGTTATTGTGCGATCTATAATCGGTTCAATGGGTCTCATAGAATCGGCAAGTGAATGATATCCCACAGGAACAACTGTGGAACGTGATGGTGGTGTGCCAAATATGTCATCTATTTTCTTTTCAATCTCCTGTGCACAGAGAATGGCTGCGTGGTATTTTCTATGTTCTTCTTCATCTGGAGAAACTTCTTCACAAAAGTTTAAACAGGTGCCAAATGAGGCAATGGCCTGTCCTATAGAGGTATCTCAAAATCGAGCATTGGGACCATAATCCGGACGAGTAGTATCATCAACATGACCTTCTATGGGAGAATGGAACGAAGTATTACCCCGAGAAGGTTGTTGGACCAAGGGAGGCGAGTGTGAGGGATATGGTCCTCCGCTTTCTGGAAAGGTAGTAGCATCTCCTTGGTTGATAGCTTTCATTGGATTTTCTCCTGAAACAGGAATAAAATCAGGTGGTAAGCCCTGTACTCTTCTAGACTGTCTTAGCTCAACTAGTTTGTACAACTCCTATCTAACCTAGGGTCTCAAAAACTAGAAAACACACGAAAAATTTCCCTACTTAAGCTATAGGTCACACAAGCAAACTTTAAATGATAGGAGGGGTTTAGATAGTTAGGTCTCTCACCAGGATTGTCAAGAAGGTGCCACTCACAATATACCTCAAGGGTACGTGCATAGTAATATCCCTGAATACTGTTTTTGGTGTATGGCTCCAAGAAAGATGGCCAAAGGGCTTTTCTCAGATGGATAAGGTATCCTAGTGGGGTCTCCAGATATACACAAGGTACGTGGGAGCTCAAATCGGTAGTAGTGTTTTCTAATGCATAACCGTACATAAGGGGCCTTCCGATATACAATAGAGTACATGAAGTACCTTTCTATATACCTCAAGGGTATGTGAAAGGTCGTTCGATATACCGACGGTATGTGGAAGAACCGCGCGATTCCCTGGATGTAATGCGAATGAGTAACGACAGCTCCTACGGTTAATGACGCCCGAACATGTCTCTAACCTATCACTCAAATTGCTATGTAAATTTTAACCTATAACTACCGTTAATTTTAAAGTGGTCGGTTAGGTGAATGCATGGAGTTTTGACAGAAAAAGTAAAACCATGCAATATGCATATGCAAATATTTCACTTTACCGTTCCTGGTATTCCTACCTACGGGAGGGAAAGAGAGTATTTTCTTTTGCTTCAAAACCAAAAATCTCCAAACAACAATCTTAAACACAAAATCAAAGACAAGCAGCACTTTCCAAACTCATTTCTCTTTTCTGAAAGCAATCAAAAGGGGAGGAGTCTCTTTTCCTAAAAGAAAAACAAGAGGCACACTATATGCATATGCACTCTATTTTTTATTTTTCTTAAAGCATAGATAGATCTAACTTAAAACTATAATATTTTTTATTTTGATGAGATAGTACTAATGAAAAAGAGACAAAAGAACATAGAGAACCTAAAATCTTGTGAGGCCAATCAGAGATCCAATGTCTTATGCTCACTAATGATAATGACCTAATCCCAGTAAAAAATTTTCTTTTTTAAACAAGCAAAAATAAGTCTTCTATGGAAACAAAAAATGAAATCAAGATGCTAATTAAACGTTTTTATTTCAGTCTATATAACATAAATGAAAAGAGAGCTCGCTAACACCTAAGCTTTCGAAAAAGAAATCCTTTGACAAACACAACCAATAAGCACAGAAGAGAATGGACAATCAACAAGCCTAATATAGCTTTTGAATTCTTCAATCTAACTGATCTTTTACCACCGAATTTCAAACCATAAGCATCAAATTCTAACACACAATCCTGACAGTGCAGGGTTGAAAGCAAATCAACTCAAAGTTTTTGCAAAAAATAAGAAAAAAGTAGTCTTGGAATAAGGCCTACCTGGCACCGCGCTAGCAGGGTCTTGACAGAGTGGTTCTAGATGAGCACCGCTTCTGGATAACAAGACTCAGGCGGTGGCACCGCTTCTCGCCAATAGCATAAGAGCGGTTCCCTGTATAGATCCAAAACACAAAGGAGAACGACAGATCAAGTTAGAAAAAGATCAGATCAAGGTAAAAACTGATGGATTGACAGTAAAAAGGAGCATAACAAGTTGAAATACTTTAGATCTGAAAGTTTCAAACCAAAAATCACTGAGCCAGATAGCAGATCCGACTAAAGAGAGTTGGAGATGGAGCCTGGATTCGGACCAGAGTTGAAGAATAGAGGAAGATAAAATCAACTGATATATGTAATTATTCCCCAGTGGAGTCGCCATATTTGTAACCAGGAATATTTCACCTTATGTGGATAGAAGTTGTTCCTCTGGTCTGAATGGTTCAAATCCAAAACAAATGAGTGAACGACAAAGGATGAATACCTTCCCTGGATTTTGTAGACACCTGGAATTCTGCTTCGATAGTGAACCTATGTACCTGCAAACATATCAAACATGCAAACACATCAAAGCTACCAGAAAATCATCTACTTATCCATGTTAGTGACTAAGGAATATAATAACATGTACATGTGAAATCAAAACAATAGTAATGTGGGACGAAAATCAGCTTTGCATTAAAGATGTATGAAGAAGCTTACAACCATTTCCTTAGTGTCGACAAGCATCTCCATGAAACAAACACTTCATCCCCATAAGCTCCAAATTTTCTCTCTATGATCTCTAATGGATTAGGATAAGTGGTCAATCCAACAGCATAACAATACCTCTATAGTTCTCCCCCTCAACTATGGACACGGGCTTGTATTTATAAGGCTCAATGGATAGGAATAGTTGAGATATTTGTGGATGAGGTGGCCTCTAAGATCCTATGATGGGGGATCTCGAGCTCAACTGACCCACAATGATAGGGATAAGGGAGGACATGAGGCTTATGATCTAGAAGCCTCGAGAAACTTCTCTTTTTCCCATTTTACCTAGGGTACTTCTTTTCTTCTATTATGACAGAGTGGTTTAGATGAGAAACGATTATGGACTAAAGACCAAATGCAGTGGCACTGCTTATGGAAAACAAGATACAGGCGGTGGGAGCAAGGTACCACTCATGGGTCACAGGGAAAACGTGGTGCTGAGTTTTTTCATGTAGAATTGACAAACAACATAGGTTTCCACTCATTAGAGGAATTTTGGGGTCTAAAATGGGCCTCCTAAGGAAAATAATAAAATAATAGTTAAAATAATAAAATAATAGTTAAAATAATAAAATAATATTGATTAATTTTGGAGGAAGAAAGAAAAAAACTATTTTTTGTGTTTGTATTTTCGACATATCTCCCTGTTTTTTTACTCAAATTTCGATCGGGAGAGCTCGTTGGATGCGGAATTTGATTCCACATCCAACGAGTACCGGACAGACAACACTTTTCAAAGCTGCAACGAAGGATGCCAAAAACTCAAGGCTTAATGAAACAAAACGGCGGGGTCAAAAAAGTTAATGCAATTATCGAGAGATTTTGTAGTATGCCTTCCACAACAGCAGAAAACGTAGAGACAATAAGTTCCGACGAGAAGCCAACCGACAGCCGATTGAGACAAAAAAATGAATAAAGGCATCGGAGCTCGCAATCGGACCTGTTTTCTTATTACTCCTCCGCAATGGCGGGCGCGTAGGTGACTAAACTTTCGATTTAAACATCAAAACACTTCCAACGGCAAGACAAAACTTAAAACAAGTAGTGAAACATCTGGCATAAAAAATAGTCTTTCAACAGAACACCAAACAAACTCAAAAGTCAAGCCAAAATGAGCTAAAGGAGGGTCCCGAAATTTTTTTTTTGAATTTTGGGAAAAATGTTGCAGCTGCAACATGGTGTCAGGTAGTTTTTTTTAAGACTTATCATTGCAAAATTTATTTTGGTTTTGTGCTTTCAGTTTTGAATGTTTGGGCTTGCTTATAGAGATCTGAGTAGTTGAAATTCAAAACCCAAGCGTGGTAAATGCTTGTTTGTTCAATTCAAAATCTAGGTTAGGCTCATCATCTTCATTGATTGTATGCTTGGTTTTTATATTTTGAAAGGAGTGCTCGAAAGCTTTAGTTGAGTTAGATCTCGTTTTTACTGTTTGATAAGACTAAAAATGAAGACTTTCTTGTTGGTTTCTTACTTTTATTTTTTCGTTAAGTTTACGAAAGACTTCTTTTTGCTTGTTAAAAAGATTTTTGTTGTTGTTGAGATTTGGTTATAATTCTTTTTGAAGATGAATTATTGGGTCTCTAACTAGCCTCATAAGCTTTCAGATCTCCATTTTTATTCTTTCTTTTTACATTCTTGTCTCAATCAAAAGAAAAAATATTAGTAGTTTTAAGTTAGATCTTTCCATTATTGAAGAAAAATTGAAAAAATATTTAGTATGCCTTTGAGTATTCTTTGTCTTTCTATTTAGAAAAGAGATCTCTCCCTATTTTTCTTGCTTTCAAAGATTAGTTTAGAATCATCTTGCGTGTTTGTATTCTCGGGAAGTTTTTTGAGTTAGATTGCTTGGGAAAGTTTTTGGTTTTGAAATGAAATTGGAAAAAATAAATACTCTCTCATTCCCGTAAGTAGGCATGATTTGTAAGGTAAAGTGAACGAATTCGCACATCATAATTGCATGGTTTTACATTTATGTCATAACTCCATACATTTACCTAACCGTTCAACTTAAAATTAACGGTAGCTATAGGTTAAAATATTTAGTAACTTGAGTGATAGGTTAGAGACGTGTTCCAATGTCGTAAAACATAGGAGTGGTCGTTTATTTCCTGCATTGCAACCCGGGACCTGAGCGGTTCTTGCACATACCGTCGGTATATAGAAATACCGTTCACGTACCCTTAAGGTATATCGAAAGGTACTTCACGTACTCGATTGTATATCAGAAGGCCCATTGTGAATGATTGTGCATTAGACAACACTACTATAGATTTGAACTCCCATGTACCTTGCGTATATCGGGAGGCCCTTCTAGGATTCCTGAGACCATCTGAGAAAATCACTTTTGGCCGTCTTGTTGGCACAATACACCGAGAACAACACTCAGGTATATTACTATGCACGTGCCGTCCAGGTAGTCAGGTATTTAGGTGAGGGGTGGTTGATCCTCCTCATCGTGTTTTACTGTTGGACCCTACGATATATCGCGAGTTGCAAAAACTTGACAATCTTGGTGAGGAACTGACTTATTCAACCCCTCTTGTCACTTATGTTTGCTTGTGGCCTATAGTTTGTGTAGGAGAAGTTTTGTGTGATTTCTCTAGTTTTGAAACCCTAGGTTAGGTTTAATGACTTTTTACAATCTAGCTGAGTTTCAGTTGAGAAGATCCAGAAGAAACCAAGGCTTATCACCCAACTTTCCACCTACAACAGGGGAAGGCCCAATGGAAGACACAAATCAAGGCGTTGCAACTGACTCCCAGGTGAAAGGTAGCCCAGTTGTAGAAAGTAGAGATCAATTCACTTTTTATATTAATCCCTTGGTCCAACAGCCTCCTACGACCGACACTTGCTTTCATTCTTCTATGGAAGGTCGTATCAATGGTCCTAATGAAACTGAGTATGGCCCTTATGCTCCCTTTTGGAGAACTTCTATGGGTCAATCCATTGCCGAATTTTGGGTTACTAGGCCCTCTTTTGAGAATCCTCCTCTAGGTGAGGATGCATATAGGAGAATTCAAGCATCTCTTGATCATGCTCGTAGTTTTCAAGAGAGGATGGAAAGAGTTATGGCTACCCCTATACCTCACAAAGAACCTATGGCGGCTCTTTTACCCCATCGGTTGGATCCATGGACTTCTAGATATCGTTCACTTGTCAAGACTTTGGCTCCTATTAATGATGTCCCACCTTGTGGTATGTCTCCTCATAATCAAGGTCAAACCTCCAACCCTACAGTTTTAAATCCTAGGCCTGTTTCTAGTCCTCCCATAACCTCTGTAGCTGGGGGTCAATCCTCAGCTCAAATGGTGTCAATACATTCCAACGTCGGGTGGAAACCCTCGACGTGACCTACTTTATCTGTTAGTGGAGTTTCTACTAGTACTAGACAGACTTCTGTTGTAGGACAACCCATAGTGGTTGTTCCTCCTACCCATACCAATATGGTAAACCCGCCATCAAGTTCAGGCCAACCCTTAGGGATGCATCCTGCATTCAAACAGTCTTCTTGGAGTTATGGTTACCCAACAAATCAGTTACCTATAGAAAATATGAATTCTAAACCTACATCTATAGGAACTATGTATCATGGAATCCCTTACCCTGGAAACACGTTTACGCCGTGGGGGAAAACTAATTGGTCCTACATGCCAACGATGGGAGGAATGCATATTATTATTGTTGGAGGTGTCAGAGGGCCACCTTATGGTGGCCCACCCTTTCGAGGTCCACCAGGTGGAGGCCCACCTAGTGGAGGTCCACCTTACGGAGGACCACCACCCGGAGGCCCACCACCTGGAGGACAACCTTTGGGGGAACCACCACCGAAAGGCCCACCTTCTGGGGGTCCACCACCTAGGGATCCACATTCTGGGGGACCACCACCTAGCGGACCACCACTTGGAGTCCCACCACCTAGAGGCCTACCACCTCCAGGTGTCCCTCCTCATGGAGGACCACCTCCTTCGGGAGGCTCTTCGGGAGGGTCATCTTCCCATCAATCAACTCGGCAACCAATATATCAATTAGATTATGGTACTACTGGTACACACATGCCTTATCAATACTACCAGTATGTCGAACCTAATCGACAACTTCCATTCCTAGCAACTTTGGACTTGCCCGATTTTTCCAAGTTGGTAAACGATCCCATTTAGCACAACCCTTCGTGGCCTGCTATTCTAGTTAAGTTGCCATTAGACATTCCTAAGTTTGATGGGAAGTAGGGAGATGATCCCAAAAATCATGTCATGAATTTTCATATATGGTTTTATTCGAACTCCTTGATGGATGAATCTATTCATTTGAGACTCTTCCAACAAACTTTGACCGGTACGGCCGGAAAATGGTATATTGAACTTCCACAACAATCATTTGTGGATTTTAGCTCATTGGAAACCATTTTTCTCACACACTTTCAGCTACCCATTCGTTATGAAATAGGTACAGACCTTTTAACCTCACTCCGTCAAAATACCTCCACACACATATCGGACCATATCCATGAGTGGAGACGACGGAGACGACTTATTATAGTTCCCATCCTAGAGAAACTCTTAGCTGATTGGTTCACGAAATCCTTATTGCCTCCCATCACCCGAGATGTGGCTATGGGTGGTGTTTTTACTAAAGAGCAGGCTATCATTCACGCTTAGTGTCTGGATTTGGTATATTCCCATTTCGAAACTTTGTATGACCTAATCCCTCAAGCTCCTCGTCCCAACATAGCCCCGACTAAACCACCTGCAAAGATTCCTATTGATGGGGTTGTTGGTTCAATCCAGCCCTCATCAGTAGCCAAAACTACTAAGCAACCTAATGCTTCTGCTACTACTGCTTCAACTCCGACGGTTTACACCAAGGTAAATGCTATTCAAAGTACACAAATACCCGACAATAAGAAAAAAGGAAAAGGTAAAAATAAAAAACCTGGAAACCAACACGAGAATACCAATACTGTGACCATGAAAAATTATAAAGGAAGAGAAAAGCTAAGTACCCTTGATTATTATCTGGGGGTGATCACTTCACAAAGGAGTGCTCTCGTCATGAAGAGATTAGTAAATTCCTTAAAAGTAATCCCATACCCGCGGTGCTTACCGATCCCTTCCCATCTCAACAACAAATGATAGACCATATGTTTAATCAGGTGACCTCTGGTGTTATACCCAAATTCTGTCACCACCATGTGATAAGACCTTTGAATTACATATCTTCCCTTAATCCCAGAACTTGGAGTGGAAACCCATGTTATTTTTCAATCTTACATAAAAGTACTCAGCATCGCGCTTTCCCCGTTAACCATGAGCGGTAACTTGCTCGCATCACCTGTATCTTGTTTTCCATAAGCGGTGCCATTGCCTATGGCCTTTGGTCCATAAGCATTTCTAACCTAAACCACTCTGTCATAAGAGGAGAAAAGAGGTACCTTGGGTAAAATGGGAAAAAGAGAATTTTCTCGAGGCTTCTAGATCATGAGCCTCGTGTCCTCCCTTATCCCTATCATTGAGGGTCAGTTGAGCTCAAGATCCCCCATCATAGGATATTAGAGGCCACCTCATCCACAAATCTCTCAACCATTCCTATCCATTGAGCCTTATAAATACAAGCTCATGTCCATAGTTGAAAGGGGGAACCATAGAGGTATTGCTATGTTGTTGGATTGACCACTTGGCCCAATCCATTTGAGAGCATAGAGAGTAAATTTGGAGCTTACGGGGATGAAGTGTTGGTTTCATGGAGATGCATGTCGACACTAAGGCTTAATTGGTTGTAAACTTCTCCATTCATCTTAATGCAAAGCTGATTTCCATCCCACATTACTATTGTTTTGATTTCACATGTAAATGTTGTTAGATTCCTTAGTCACTAACATGGATAAGTAGATGATGTTCTGGTAGATTTGATGTGTTTACATGTGATCGGGTTGCAGGTACACAGGTTTACTATCGAAGCAACATTCCAGGTGTCTACAACATCCAGGGAGGGTCTTCATACTTTATCATTCACTCATTTATTTTGGATCTGAACCATTTAGACCAGAGGAACAGCTTCTGTCCGCAGAAGGTGAAATATTCCTACTTACAAATCTGGTGACTCTGCTGGGGAATAGATATATGTATCAGTTGATTTGATCTTCCTCAGTTCTTCAACTCTTTTCTGAATCTAGGCTCCATCTCCAACTCTCTCCAGTCAGATCTGTTGTCTGACTCAGTGAATTTCGGTTTGAAACCTCCAGATCTGTCTAGATCTGAATTATTTCGACCTTTTATGCTCTTTTTTATTCTCAATCTATCAGTTTTTACCTTGATCTGATCCTTTTCTGACTTGATATGTCATTCTCCTTTGTGTTTTGGATTTATACAAGGAACCGCTCTTATGCACTTGGCGAGAAACGGTGCCACTTCCTGAACCTAGTTAGCAGCCCGCGGTGCCACCACCTAAGTCCTGTTGGCGAGAAGCGGTGTTGGTCCAGAACCGCTCTGTCAAGACCCCTGCAGCGTGGTGCCAGGTAGGCCTCATTCCAAGACCTCTTTGTTCTCATTTGTTGCAAAAAAAATGAGTTGATTTTCTTCCGGCCCTGCACTGTCAGGCTTGTGTGTTAGAATCTGATGCTTGTGGTTTAAAATTTTATGGTTAAAGATTGGTTTGATTGTTAAATTCAAAAGCTAGATTAGGATTATTGATTGTTCATTCACTTCTGTGCTTGTTGGTTGTGATTGTGAAAAGACTTCTTGTTTTTGAAAAGCTTAGGGTGCTAGTAAGATCTCTTTTCATTTCTGTTATATAGACTGAAAGAAAAACATTTGATTAGCGTCTTAGTTTCATTTTTTTTGTTTTCATAGAGAACTTCTTTTTCCTCCTTTAAAAAATAATTTTTTTGATTGAGATTAGGTTATCATCATTGAACATTAGACATTGGATCTCTGAATGGCCTTACAAGATTTCAGGCTCTTTATGTTCTTTTGTCTCTCATGCATTTAATACTATCTCATCAAAATAAAAATATGGTAGTTGTAAGTTAGATTTATTTATGTTTTAAGAAAATTTGAAAAATATAGTGCATATGCATGTAGTGTGCTTCTTGTTTTTCTTTTAGGAAAGAGACTCTTCCCCTTCTTATTGCTTCAGAAAAGTGAAATCAGTTTGGAAAGTGCTGCTTGTCTTTGACTTTGTGTTCAAGATTCTTGTTTGGAAATATTTTTGGTTTTGAAACAAAAGAAAATGCTCTCTTTCCCTCCCGTAGGTAGGCATACCGAACGGTAAAGTGAAATATTTTCATACGCATATTGCATGGTTTTACTTTTTCTGTCAAAACACCATGCATTCACCTAACCGTCCACTTTAAAATTAACAGTAGTTATAGGTTAAAATTTACATAGCAATTGGAGTGATAGGTTAGAGACGTGTTCGGGCGTCGTAAAACGTAGGAGCTATCATTAATTGTCCGCATTACTTCCTGAGACTCGCGCGGTTCTGCCACATACCATCAGTATATTGAACGGCCTTTCACGTACCCTTGAGGTATATAGAAAGGTACTTCACATACTCGATTATATATTGGAAGGACCCTTGTGTACGGTTATGCATTAGACAACATTACTACCGATTTGAGCTCCCACGTACCTTGAGTATATCAGGAGACCCCACTAGGATACCTTATCCATCTGAGAAAAGCCCTTTGGCCGTCTTGCTTGGAGCCATACACCAAAAACAACATTCGGGGAGATTACTACGCATGTACCCTAGAGGTATATTGTGAGTGGCACCTTCTTGACAATCCTGGTGAGAGACCTGACTATCTGAACTCCTCCTGTCATTTTAAGTTTTCTTGTTTGACCTATAGCTTGAGTAGGGTAATTTTTTGGTGTGTTTTCTAGTTTTTCAGACCCTAGGTTAGATAGGAACTATACAAACTGGCTAAGCTAAGACAGTCCAGAAGAGTACGGGGCTTGCCACTTGATTTTATTCCTGGTTTAGGAGAAAATCCAATGGAAGCTATTGACCAAGGAGCTGCTACCACCTCCCAAGTGGGAGATAATTTGGTTGTAGAAAGTTGAGGACCATATTCTTCACACTCGCCTCCCTTGGTCCAACAACCTTCTTGGGGAAATACCTCGTTCCATTCTCCCATAGAAGGTCATGTTGATGATACTACCCGTCCAAATTATGGTCCCAATGCTCCATTTTGGGATACCTCTATAGGATAGGCCATTGCCTCATTTGGCACCCATTCAAACCTTTCTGAAGAAATTTCTCCAGATGAAGAAGAATGTAGAAAATACCACACAGCCATTCTTCGTGCACAGGAGATTGAAAGAAAAATAGATGACATATTGGGCACACCACCATCACGTTCCACAACTATTCCTGTGGGATACCGTTCACTTGCTGAGTCTATGAGACCCATTGAACCGATTCTAGATCACACAGTAACACCACACAACCCAGGTCAAAATACCAACGCCACCACCTCCCATATTATGTCTATTCCCAATCCTCCCAGGTCTTCTGCACCTGGGGCCCAACCTTCAATTCCCGTTTCATCATTACCTTCTAGTGCCAGGGGGCAACCCCCGGCACGACCTACATTATTTGGCACTAGAATTGTACCTAGTCAAGGACATACCTCTAATATAGAACAATCTATAGTTTATGTCCCTCCTACCCATACTATTGTGGTTAATCCCCCATCTATTTCAGGTCAGCCCTTGGGGGCACAATTTGTAACCATTCAATCTTCTGGAGGTTATGGTTATCAAATACATGTAGGGAACATTAATTATCTACCCAATCCTACATGAATTCCTTATGTCGAAATTCCATACCCTAGTAATACTTTAACGCCATGGGGGTAGCCTAACTGGTCTTACATGCCAGCTATGGGGGGGATACCCATACATACTATGGGAGGTGCCGAAGGACCGCCTCATGGAGGTCCTCCCTTTGGGGGGCCTAATGGTCCTGGAGGACCCAGTGGCTTTCCTCCTTATAGTCCTGGTGGCTTTCCCCCTAATGGCCCTCCTCCTAGTGGTTCCGGAGGCTTTGGAGGTTTACCTCCCAGCGGCCCTAGAGGGTCTGGTGGTTCACCTCCTGGTGGTCCCAATTGTCCTGGTGGTCTCGGAGGCCCCAATGGTCCTAACGGTCCTGATCCTGGAAATCAATCCCCTGCAGGTGGATTTTTCGGTAGTTCTTCATGACAACAACCTATCTATCGGTCTACTTACGATCCTACTGGTAATTATATGCCATATCAATATTACCAGTATGTGCAACCTAACCGTTAGTTACCTTTCCTAGCAACTTTGGACTTGCCTAACCTATCCAAGTTTATTAATGACCCCATTTGACACAATCCCTCGTGGCCTCCCATTCCAGTAAAGTTACCATCGGACATCCCAAAGTTCGATTGGAAGCAGGGAGATGATCTAAAAAACCATGTCATGACATTCCATCTGTGGTGTTGTTCAAACTCCCTCATGGATGATTCAGTTTGGTTACAACTTTTTCAGCGAACTTTGACCGGTACATCCACGAAGTGGTACATTGAACTCCCACAACATTCGTTTGTGGATTTTGGCTCGTTGGCAACCGTGTTTTTTACACACTTTCAGCTCCCTATTCGTTATGAAATGGGCACTGATCTTTTAACCTCTCTGTGATAGAACACATCCACCCACATTTTCGATCATATTCATGAGTGGAGAAGGTGGAGAAGGCTTATTAAGGCCCCCATTCTAGATCAATTATTAGCTGATTGGTTTACCAAATCTTTGTTTCCTCCAATTGCCCAAGATGTGGCTATGGGTGGTGCCGTTACTAAAGAGCAGGCTATTAGTCGAGCTCAGTATCTAGACTTGGTCTATTCCCAGTCTGGAACTCTTTATGACTTGATTCCTCAAGCTCCTCGCCCAAGCACCGAACCTGCAAAGCCACCAACAGAAGTAACTGTTGATGGGATTGTTGGTTCAATCTAGTCCTCGTCAGCAGCAAAAAATTCCAAGCAACCCCAGACTGTCACCCCTACTCCTTCGACTCCTAAGGTTTCAGCCGAGGTCAATTCTATTCAGAGTACTCAAACTTCGGGCAACAATAAAAAGAAGGGTAAAAATAAGAATAAAAAACCCGGAAACCAACAGGAGAATCCAAGACCAACCAACAATGATAATGATAAAGGGAAAAGAAAGGCAAAATATCCATGTTTTCTATGCGGAGGTGACCATTTCACAAAAGAGTGTCCCCGTTGGGATGAAATCTCCCAGTTTTTGAAATCAAATCCTACACCCACAGTTCTCACGAATCCTTTCCCCTCCCAACAACAACTGATAGACCACATGTATAATCAGGGAAATTCTAGTTCGTCAGAGGAAATTCATATGATGTCCTCGCATACCATTAATCTGCAAACTCGAAGTCGGAATTATGACAAAACCACAGACAAGAAAGAAGATCATTATTCTTTAGGGAAATCTCCCTCTATTGGTTCTCCTGAATCGTCGTCTACTGTCCCCCTAACCATCAAGAAGCCTACTCTCGACATGATTATGCATCCACCCAAGAGTACTCTTCAGAAGGCTGTATTTAACCATAATGCCCGAGCTGCTCAATTTTATAATGTAGTCGAAGATCTCGCTCAGGCACCGTGTGTAATGTCTACCTTAGAAGTACTCCAAAGTTGTCCTACACAACGCAAAAACTTGTTAACGTCATTAGGAGCTTTAGACCTGGATAATACTAATTTGATTCATTTCAATATTGAGAACTATAACTCTAGGCTACCTCATAAAATTGCTTTTCAGATCATTACGAAAGTAGTTGGAAAGAAGGTTTTTAGAATGGTACTAGATGAAGGAGCTTCGACCTCGGTTTTGTCTCTGTCTTGTTGGAAAGCTCTCGGCTCTCCCGAGCTTGTATCATCACCTACGACTTTGAAAACCTTTGATGGATGAGGTTTCCAGCCCCATGGTCTCACATCAGCGCTCATAGTCGAGCTTGGGGGAAAAACTGTTTCTATTCAAGTAGAAGTGGTAGATGCCCCGTTAGATTTCAACCTCCTTCTAGGAAGAAATTGGTTTTATGCCATGACTGCTGTCACTTCAACAATATTTCGAACAATCCAATTTCCGCATCTAGGGAGAATTGTTACCATTGACCACGTTGATTTCTGCATGCCAGATGTTACTACCTTTACGGCTAATAACATCCCCATGTTAGGCCAGTCCCCTCCTCCTTACCAGTCGATTGGGGTAGGCATGTTGAAGGATTCATCCCTTATGGGGATTTTTCCATCCACTCCTCCTAACATGGATACCACGACAATCCATATGATCGCCTCTTTTGATTGTGAGCCTAATAGGAAATAAGTTGTTGATTCCACCTCATTGAGTTCACACGAAGCAATGTATGACACCATTCAAATCCTTTCTGATGATCACACTGATGACCTTCATCTAGTGGCTTCGGAACCTTATCATCTACCTTACTGGTTAGAACCATCTCTTCCTGTTCTAGATGATCTCTCTGAGAATTTTCCTTCCGACGAGTCCATCATGGAGATCATGAGTGCAAATGAGTCCATTTTGGAGGATCACCATCATAGATCCATGTTCCTCCCCAACACCAGTTTGGTTAACCATGATTACGCATCCCTGTTTCATGCTGATATTGTCAATTTACCCCAAAGTCCCATATTGTTGCAAGACACAGATTCTGAAGGAAACCTTTGCAACATTACCCAGATGAATCCGATTGACATATGAGCCAAGCCTGGTACCATCGAGCATGTTCATGTTGGGCAGAACTGCTCGACAGATGAATCTGAAGCATACAAGGCAATTTTCAAAGAATTCCATGATATTTTTTCCTGGTCCTATGAAGAAATGCCAGGGATTGACCCATCCATTGTGGTCCATGAGATTAAAACCTATCCCACGACCAATCCTGTTAGGCAAAAACTAAGGCAAGTCCATCCACGGAAGGCCGAAGCTATTAAAACTGAAATAGAGAAACTTCTCAAAGCTGGGTTTATTTATCCTGTACCCCTGACGAAATGGGTATTGAACATTGTCCTTGTCAATAAAAGGCAGGGCACCACTAGAGTCTGTATTGACTTCAGGGATTTGAATAAAGCTTGTCCCAAGGACAACTTTCCTACTCCACACATTGATCAAATTATCGACAACTGTACTGGAAGTGTCATCTTCTCATTTATGGATGGCTTCTCTGGCTATAATCAGATTGAGATATTACCCACCGATCAACACAAGATGACATTCATTTTCCCATGGGGAACCTTTGCATATAAGAAGTTACCTTTTGGCTTGAAAAATGTTGGAGCCACATTCCAGCGTGCGATATCCTAGGCATTTCACGATATTAAGCATATTGTTGAACCGTACCTTGACGACCTCCCTGCTCATTCATAGCGATGGGAGGACCACCCTGGTCATCTTAGAGACATTTTCCTAAGATGCCGTCATTATAATATATGGCTCAATCCACATAAATGTGTTTTCTGCATTGAGACAAGATGTCTGTTAGTCTTTGTGGTCTCTAAGGATGGCATATGGATTGACCCCTTGAAAATTGTCACCATTTTAGCTCTACCAGCCCCAACTAATCTCCTTGAACTCCAAAGTTTGCAAGGGAAGGAAAACTTTCTCCGTCGTTTCGTGTGCAATTTCACAGAAAAAATGCATGGTTATATGCGTCTCCTTAAAAAGGACACCCCATTCTTTTGGGATGACCAAGCCCAATGTGCCTTTGATAATCTCAAACACGCTCTGACTCATTCACCCGTGATACACCCCCCGGATTATTCAAAGGACTTTCTCTTGTATCTTGCTGCCTTGCTACTACCATTGCTATGGTTTTGGTGCAGGAAAATCCCAATGGTCAGGAGCACATGATTTACTATGCAATTAAGAATCTTATGGATTCTGAAACTCAATATTCACGCGTGGAGAAGTTAGCATGGCAATGGTCATTGCTATACAAAAATTTGGTCACTACATTTTGCTCCGCAAAACCACTGTATTGGCAGGCCAAAACCTTATGTATTACATCCTGACTCATCAGGTGCTCGGGGGCAAGTACTCCCGATGGATAGTCATACTACAGGAGTTTGATCTGGAATTCGCCAAAGCCACATCAAAGAAATCCCTGGTTTTTGCCGAGCTCATGTGTGATCTTCCCTGTGCTGCAACGAAATCTAAGCCCAGTGATTCATTTCTCGATGAATTTATGTTCCTGATCAGCCTACCGATCCATGGTATGGAGATTTTCTTATTTATCTCCAAACACAATGATTTCAGCCGCATTTATCCTGTGACGATCGCTGTCGTATCCGTCACCACACGAAATACTACCTCATCCTGAATGATACCTTGTATAGAAGTGGGATTGATTTTATTCTCTGAAGATGCCTCACCCATGAGGAGGCTGAACATGTGTTGAATGATTGTCACTCTGGAGCATGTGGCGGTCATTTATCTGGGATGGCTACTGCCTAGAAAATCCTTCGCGCTGGCTATTTCTGGACCTCAGTCTTCAAAGACTGTCATGAGGTTGCTAGGAAATGCCCACCTTGTCAACATTTTTATCCCAAAAAGCACACTCATCCTACTTCGCTACACCCCGTCATTGTTGTTGGCCCATTTTCCAAGTGGGGGATTGACTTTATGCATTGTAAGCCTACCTCATCCAGGGGGCATGGTTACATCATCATAGCCATTGACTATTTTACAAAATGGGCTGAGGCCATGCCTACATATGCAAAATATGGTAAGACTGCCACTCTCTTCCTGTTCAATCATATCATATCTAGATTTGGAGTCCCGCAGTCCATTGTTACTGATCACGTGTGATGTCCCAAGTCTGGTGTACAGACCTAAACACTCTCCAATTCTGTTAATTATGTTAAAATTTTTGAACTTGAAATAATTTACACAATGACTTCTCTGACTGGGAAAATAAGGGGTTTATTATGGGAAATTTTGCAGACAAAAGGAGTGAGAAGTGGGAAGAAACCAAAGACAATCAGACATTGAATTTACTCTCCCCTAACACATTTAGATCTGGTGCCATTTAGGTTTCAGAGTCTGCACTGCGAAAACTTACTACCACGCTTTTGGGCAGCCAAACCGTGCAATTAAGGAGAGTAGTTTGGTCTGTTTCAACCAAGGGATTCTGTAAACTTGCAGAGGTTTATTCTAGTTTTAATATAGCATAAATAAAGGATTTATATAGTTCATTGATGTTCTGGAAATTTCTAAGAAGTTTTGGGTGAATTTGGGATTTTTGGCAGTTTTGGCCAAGGAGAAACGTGCGCAGAGAAGGATGCAAAAGGGGGGTACAAAAAAAAAAGGTTCTAGAGATTGATATGGGAAGGTGGGTCTGTTACTGATATACAGGAACTAACAGATCTCAATTTGGGTTAACGAAACCTATTTTGCGTCAATTTCAGTAAAACTAGTTATTAGAAACTAGTAATCTAGCTAAGGTCTTAAAAGAACTATTAAATCATCTTAAATCAAATTTTGTGAAACTTGAGATTTATAAAAGAGATAATTATGAACTCTCTTAACATTAATATTTATTTGAATCTCTTCCCCATCATGAAATATTCATTACAACACACATATTCACTCAATTCCCCCATACACTGATAAAATAGAGTCTTTTAATGGAACTGAGATAATATCCTTCAGGGTCTGAGATATCTCGACCTGATAAATGTAATTTTCAGAATATACTGACACTACAGAATATAAATAACATTATTTACTGACCATTACAAGAGGCTTCCAAAATTAAGGGGCAGGAGGCCCGGATCTTGACCAGTAAGGGGCTATGAGCATAGGTGAAGCATGGGATTCACTGGATATCAACCTGAACTTGATGGAGGTTATAATAAATTTTGGAATAAGATTCAATGGATGAAATTAGCGCTCCATAAACTTGCAATATATAGAAAGGGAGATGGAAGAGAAGGGAGGAGGGATTTGGGGATCATCACCCAATGGTCCGAGGCACAACACTCAAAGAGTATGCTCACATAGCATAAACACAATGTCAAATCATCCAAACTGAGTCAATGGGGTCAAATTCACCTTTAATAGAGTGTTGAGTGACCTTCTTAGCAAGCGAGGATCCAAGGTGACCTGTGAGAGCAAGTCAACCCTCAACAAACCCTAACCCTAGCCACATAGGTGCCTCCTTTGGGGAATTTAGCAAGTAGGACCATGTGAAATTATTTCCAAGTTCAAATCGTCCTTCATAATTAGAAACTGGGCCCTCTCTAAGTCAAAAGTTGCTTCTTTTGAGTTATGACACCTTTTTCGCTTTTCCAGACTCATAAGGAAACTGTTCTTTCCTTTGAAAACTTTCCTGCTTTTCTCTGACTACTTTTCTGAGCTCCATAAGAGGCAACTGCACCCTCCTTTGAAAAACTTGCCTGCTTTATCCTTGACTACTATTTTCCTGCTTTTTGGTACTTTCTTCTTTGTTTCCTATGACATCTTTTGTCATAGTGTTTCCTGTTTCCTTCCTTGGCTAGTAGACTTCCCCAATGCATTCCACTTGACTAGGAAGCTTATTTACACCTCATTAATTAGCAATAATAATTAAAATGGAAAATAAAACTTAGATACATGCCTTACTTAATTGATTATTACAAAATTTCCCTAGGGAGCATGATTAATGTCAAATTGAGCCCCTCCTAGGAGTCCAGTATGGTCAACACTTTAATGGCTACTTTGAGGGGACATGACAGTCCTCCCCTCCTAAATCTACTTGTCTTCAAGTAGAAGCACCACAGAGTGCTACAAATTTTTCCACCATGTTTCTGCTGCACCACTCTGATCATAGTCATTTCTTCGATGCCACTTCCTTTAGCAAAATTTCCAACCTAGTTAAAGTAACTGAGTAGAATTCTTGGATCCCACTGCCTCCTCTACAAGGAGCCAAATTTTTCTTCCACCTTTTGAACTTTGTCATTCCTAAGAATGCCTGGATCCCATGGTTTTATCTGCCTCCTTCCACCCATCAATAAAAACAACAAAATTTTATCATTGTAGAGGAGGAAAATGAGGTTATGAAAATCATACCACCAACTGGGAGCTCAACTCTCCCCATGCCAAACTGAACATTTTTTAAACTCTCCCACAAAATATGGAATTCCTCATCTGCTATCTTTGTTCTGGTGCAAGACCTCAACATTATGCTACTTGTTCCACCAAACTGACTCAAGTGGAACTTCCATTCATAGCCATGCATGATGAAGACATCAAATAGATGCCTCTGATGTTTCATGTACACATAGAAAGGTAATGGTGAAATTTTCATACCACATGGCTGAACCATTAAGTCATCAATGGAATATGTGGGAGCCTCCTGCTTCTCATGTGGCATCAATAGAAAAAATCCCTTCACCCAATTTTCATCCCTATGTGTGCCTGATGAACTAGAAGTGTGGACTAATTTATAGTAAAACAAACCTCTGCAAAATGTGCCCACCAAAGGTGTGGATGCATCAAACCCATCATGGGCTGGTCCAACACAGGGTATCTCTTCTGACTCTTCACTGAAAACAGGACTCCTTCCATGAGAAAATTCATCCTTTCTCGGGCAATGGGCATGTGCTTGGAACTCATCATCTACAACCCAAAATTCCTTAAGCACAAATAATTTAGAATGCACCTCATGTGCATGTGTATGGTAGGTATCCAATGGCTGCAAATTAAGTCTTTGCGGCTTCCCACATGTCATGACAATGCCATTCACACCAAAGAACTTATTGCAGAAATTAAACTCTTTACCTCCCACATCCTTTATTCCCAAGGTGTCTCTATCCACCCAATCAATTGATGAAAAAGGAATTTTGTTTTCTGATCCATATGGTATGTGATCAGCCACCTCCTCTGGATCAGATTTTACCATCCATAAGGAGTTGTCAGAATGTATCTCTTCCCAAGCATATGTGTCAGACAACCCTTCATTGGTGCAAGAAATTCTAGTACATCTTTTATCCTCTATTTCTATGATAATTTTAGTTACCCAATCCCTGAATAGATGATCATGTTTGCTTGTTGATTCACTTGAAATGTCCTCAGCCATATTTCTCATAGTTAAGAACTTCTTTATGCCCTTCTGCATACCAACAGGTGCTTGGCCAAAAATAATCTTCATTAGGGATCTTTACAAACACCTGCAAATCTGCTCCTCCCTCATGGTTGTCCTCCACACGAGGTCCCTCAATTATACCCAAAACATTTTTTTCCATGAAACATGAAAGGTGTGACATTTTCAAATCATTTTGAAGTTGACAGATCTGCAACTTGGATTCTCTAAGGGATATCTGTGTGCTCTTCAATAAGTCAATAGTGATCTCTAACTTATTGGTGAGCCTTTCTACTTCTTCTTCTTCCTTCTTAACTACACAGTGATACATTTCAGCCATTGTGAGGAGATGGTCTCTGTCAGACAGTAGGTTCATATATCTCTCCTTCATCTTGGCCATTCCTTCTTTTAGTGCTATGCACTCCTCCAGTAAGGCTTCTCCTTCCATTTCTCTTCCAAAATCTTTCCAACAACATCTAGCCACCAAGGCATTGATGTCAACAAGGTTTTTCAAGGCTGCCTTAATCTTTTCTCCGTCCTCCTTAAGTGGTCCACTCAAATGATGTGGCTCACAAAGAAGATCCTGGACCAAGGTTTCTTCCTCTAATAGCTGACATACAATACTACTTTTCTTGTGGAATGGATCCACAACACAAAACAAATTCTCATCAAACAAGTCAGCCTTTGAATTTTCTGCAAAATCACTTCCATGGTGTGAAGTAGAGGGTATCTTTGAAGGCTGAAATGACATGTGATATTTACAAGAATCAGAAAGAATATCACGCCTTCGCATTTCAGCTTCATCATGCTGCAAGAGAGTCCAAAATTCTGAACTGTGCTCATCTCTCTGCATCAGATTTTTCTCCTTCAACTTTACTAGTTCACACTTGACTGGTGGGGGCTTGTCTTCCACGTCATTGGGAAGTTCTGATGACGTCTTTTCCTTCCCCCATGCATCATATAGTTGTGGGTGTACATGGCTGCTGCAAAAATCAGACATGTTATTGTCCATTTTGTTTACCTTATCATCTTTCTGAAGGGATACTAAGCTGGCCTGCTCCTCCACAAATTTTCCTGGTTCACACCTCAGTGGTGTGGCCTTGTTTTCTTCTTCACTCCATGGCTCAGGATGCGATTGTAAATCTGATTTTTGTACCTTTTTTTGGATCTGATCCAAAATATGTCTCAACACCCATACATGAGCAAAAACCTTGAGCAGTGATCTGGAGATCACCCACCCAAAAACTTGAAGTGCCTTCATCTTCAACTCCACCTATGCAACCACCTTGTGCTGATTTGCACTTCATCTCATGGATATTTTATTTTCCTTGATCACTTGAATAAATAAGTGAATCATGTCCTTTTTCCAGGATTGAGAATGGATTTGGGACCTTGTCCTCCTCTTCATCCTTCCCATCCAGATGGTTTGGACCAACCGACCCTTCTTCTTTTTCCTCATCAATACTTCCATTAGAAGCACTACATGTTTCTTCCTCTGGAAAATTTATGACCTTCTCCTTTGAAGGGTGATTTGTCAATGGCTCTTGATTTTCCAAGCAAGTTGATGAAACTTCATTCTCTAGAATAGTACTCCTGTCACCACTTTTGGAAGATCTATTAAAATAAAACCCAAACAATCTCATAATACTTGGACCAACATATGTCTTTGATGCATCTTCTCTTTTGGATTTTCTTTGTTCTTCCTTACTCACATAGTTGGAACAACTGGGTTCCTCTACGGATGATTTGCTGGCATTGAAAGAATTCTCATCCACATCCTTGGGATCAAATCCAAATCTGAAATAAAAATAATCTTTGAAAGGAATAAATTTACAAATATTTTCCCCCAATGCAAGATACTCTTTGTAGTGCTGGGGCAAGTTTTCACTTGCATCTATCATCTTTGCTAAATCCTTCTTAGGATTAGCCATTGATGGTTCAACCATTATATATTCATACTCCTCATTTTCACAAAATTAAACATCATGGTGTGTTGACATTTGCAATCCATCATTAGCATAGATCACCTCTTCTGCTTCAATCACTGGTAGCAACCTCATGGTTGCAATTTTGACTTACTGATCTGCAATCTTAATCAACAGAGAGCCTTGTTTCCACAGGAGTAGAGGAAAGTGCTCTGATACCACTATGATGTCCCAAGTCTGGTGTACAGACCTGAACACTCTCCAATTCTGTTAATTATGTTAAAATTTCTGAACTTGAAATAATTTACACAATGACTTCTCTGACTGGGAAAATAAGGGGTTTATTCTGGGAAATTTTGCAGACAAAAGAAGTGAGCAGAGGGAAAAAACCAAAGGCAATCAGACATTGAATTTAATCTCCCCTAACACATTTATATCTGGTGCAATTTAGGGTTTAGAGTCCGCACTGCGGAAACTTATTACCACGCTTCTGCGCAGCCAAACCGTGCAACTAAGGAGAGTAGTTTGGTTTGTTTCAACCAGGGGATTTTGGAAACTTGTAGAGGTTTATTAAATAATTAATATAACATAAATAAATGATTTATATAGTTCATTGATGTTCTAGAAAGTTCTAATAATTTTTGGGTGAATTTGGGATTTTTGGCAGTTTTGGCCAAGGAGAACCCTGTGCAGAGGAGGATGCAAAAGGGGGGTACGAACAAAAAAAAAATGGTTCTATAGATTGATATGGGAAGGTGGGTCTATTACTGATATAAAAAAACTGATAGAGCTCAATTTGGGTTAACAGAACCTATTTTGCATCAATTTCAGTAAAACTAGTTATTAGAAACTAGTAATCTAGCTAAGGTCTTAAAAGAACTATTAAATCATCTTAAATCAAATTTTGTGAAACTTGAGATTTATAACAGAGATAATTATGAACTCTCTAAACATGAATATTTATTTTAATCCCTTCCCCATCATGAAATATTTATTACAACACACATATTCACTCAATTCCCCCATACACTGATAAAATAGTGTCTTTTAATGGAATTGAGATAATATCCTTCAGGGTCTGAGATATCTCGACCTGATAAATGTAATTTTCAGAATATAATAACACTACATAACATAAATAACATTATTTACTGACCATTACAAGAGGCTTCCAAAATTAAGGGGCAGGAGGCCCGAATCTTGACCAACAAGGGGCTGCAAGCATAGGTGAAGCATGGGCTTCACTGG
The DNA here is from genome assembly GCA_001517045.1 of Pseudotsuga menziesii. NCBI lineage: Eukaryota > Viridiplantae > Streptophyta > Pinopsida > Pinales > Pinaceae > Pseudotsuga > Pseudotsuga menziesii. The sequence continues at coordinate 285,485 of LPNX010498189.1, forward strand.
ATCTCAACCTGAACTTGATGGAGGCTATAATAAATTCTAGGACAATATTCAATGTCTGAAATTAGCGCTCCATAAACCTGCAATAGATAGAAACGAAGATGGAAGAGAAGGGAGGAGGGATTTGGGGATCATCACCCAATGGTCTGAGGTACAACACTCAGAGAGTATGCTCACATAGCATAACCACAATGTCAAATCATCCAAACTGAGTCAATGGGGTTAAATTCACCTTTAATAGAGTGTTGAGTGACCTTCTTAGCAAGTGAGGATCCAAGGTGACCTATGAGAGCAAGTCAACCCTCAACAAACCCTAACCTTAGCCACATAGGCGCCTCCTTTGGGGAATTTAGCAAGTAGGACCATGTGAAATTATTTCCAAGTTCAAATCCTCCTTCATAATTAGAAATTTCACCCTCTCTAAGTCAAAAGTTGCTTCTTTTGAGTTATGACACCTTTTTTGCTTTTCCAGACTCATAAGGAAACTGTTCTTTCCTTTGAAAACTTTCCTGCTTTTCTCTGACTGCTTTTCTGAGCTCCATAAGAGGCAACTGCACCCTCCTTTGAAAAACTTGCTTGATTTATCCTTGACTGTTGTTTTCCTACTTTTTGGTACTTTCTTCTTTGTTTCCTATGACAGCTTTTGTCATAGTGTTTCCTCTTTCCTTCCTTGGCTAGTATACTTTCCCAATGTGCCCCACCTGACTAGGAAACTTATTTACACCTCATTAATTAGAAATAATAATTAAAATGGAAAATAAAACTTAGATACATGCCTTAATTAATTATTACAAAATTTCCCTAGGGAGCATGATTAATGTCAAATTGAGCCCCTCCAAGGAGTCTAGTATGGTCAACACTTTAATGGCCACTTTGAGGGGACATGACATCACGTATCACATTTCCGTAATCAAATGATGGAGGAACTACGTGGCAAGCTAGGTTTTCTCCATGAAAACTCTATGCCATATTATCCACAAGCTAATGGTCAGGTAGAGGCCATTAACATAGTTTTGAAAACTATGCTTCGTCGGATGGTTGGAGATCATAAATCCAACTGGCACCATGTTCTTTTCTCCGCTCTTTGGGCTTATAGGACTTCGGTGAAAACAAATACTCATTTCACACCATTCCAACTTATCTATGGACTCGAAGCTGTCTTACCGATTCAATGTCATATTCCATGTTTACAACTTGCGTCAAACTTCTCCCAGACACTTCCGCAGAGGAAGAAAGATTTTTGTACTTGAATAACCTTGATGAGACTCAGAGAGATGTTGCCTTAGCTAATGAGGCACATAAGAAACATGTCAAGGTGCAGTATGATAAATCCATCCAACCTCGTGCCTTTAACGAGTGGCCTCTTTTTGACTTATGACCAGAGATACGACAAATTAGGGTAAGGAAAGTTCGAGTCCATGCGGTACGGTCCTTTCGTCATTTCTAAAGTTTTAGAGAAAGGAGCCCACGAGCTCATTGACTACGATGGAATCCCTTTGGGGCAACCTCGCAATGGCTTGTGCCTGAAAAGGTACTATGCCTAGGTCTTTCTTGGATAGTATCTTGTATACATGTATATTGCTTGACTTTCAATGTGCTTTTAGTATTTTCAATATGGTTTTGAGTTTAGTGTCTGCATTTGTTTATACCATGTTTTGGTCATGCAGAGCAGATGGCTTTCTACAGCTTTGCTGATGGTGCTTGCTGCCACACCTTGAATCTTGCCTTAGTTGCTTGGGTCCTCTATTCCTCGGCTGAAGATTTGGTCAGTTCAGGAGCGGTTTGTATTGGTTCTGCTACCAATAACATCGCCAAGTATCGAGCAGTCATAGGTCTTATGACTAAAGCTTCCTGCCAATATGTTTGCAATTTGTTAGTCTTGATGGACTCACAACTCGTGGTTTGTCATCTAAACCATGTATACACCATTAGAAATCCTGAGCTTCTTCGCCTTTTTTGGAGGGTACGTTTGTTAGAAAGGTCATTTGAAACCATCACTAATAGGCATATCCCTAGAAAACATAATGTAGTTGCTGACTCATTAGCTAATTACATCCTAGATTGACATATTTCCCACTCATGACGTTAAATCAAATATGGTTCATTGTAAATAAACAATTAAAGACACATAAAACTCAAGTAAAATGCATTTACCATTTGAGACATATAAACACCAGGTAAAAGTCTGTATATATATATGAACAAGTTTACAAAAAATAGGTCACAAGACCTTATCTGAAGCACGTAGGCTTTCAGGCAAAAACCACCATACAAAATCCGAAACCTATAAGCTTTCAGTAGATATCTCATGCACACAATGTCTAGTGATGCTCATGGTAGCACATCACTACCCGGGCCACTCTACGTAGCAGCCTACTAAATCAACCTGGTACTCCCGCTGTAGGTCTTTGATACCTCAGAGGGAGGTCATCAATAGAAGCACTAGGGATGTCTAAGGTCAACCTCTCTAGGTTTTCCTCTAACTCCCTGGTGATATTATCGCCCTGCGATACAAAGCGAGCTCCACCTCGTCTATCCAATGGGGAAGCTACCCCAGGTCGTGCTGCTCCAAAGTTTGCATGAAAATATTCAGGTCTCATTACTTAGCATAAAAAATAGAAAACATCAAAAAACATAATTTTTTTTAATCCATTTTAGGGTTTCTTTCTTCTTACGGATGTCGCCCCACTGTCCTCTAGGTGGGAGCGGTAGGTCAGGGTCTCCGCTGAAGTCCGTACCCGCATAAGCATAATCCTCCAGCGTGAGGATCTGATCTTGGAGCCATTTGAAGAATGGGTCACCGAACTTCACCTTCCCCCTGCCCGCTCCAGTACGGGCCATAATCCTGACCCACCTCTACATACAGGGGTCTCGCGCTCTTAGCTCTGTGAATAAAACCTGAGGTCTCATCTATGGTACCCGCTCGAAGAAGAAGCAGGCTAGAATGGAGCCAAAGCCGAACTACTTTAGTTCTCCCTGCTGACACTTAGTCAACTGATATTTGAATATCGAAAGCAGGGCTTCCACCTAGTTGAATACTATAGGTGCCATGGCCTCTATGGCATATAACATATGTGACCCTAGAATCCTGGTGCACACCCTGACTCCTGACCACTCTCTGCATAGTAAATAATACAATCCATAGGGGCCCATCCATCACTGCCTTTATGGAGATTTTATTCCCTGATGTCCTCGTCACTGGGATACAATGACAGTCAATCAAATATTGTGTGGTAATATCCCCTCCTCGGGAGCCTGTCAACGAAATGGGGGCATCTCGTCTCAAGAGTCCAGTTAAGAAGTAGATGTCCTCTACCTCTACTGTCAGAATATGATCCCCAACCTCAAAGTGTTTCTACTCCGGATTCCACATTCGGAGTATGTGCTCTAGCCATCGCTCATGTGATACCATGCTAGGGGTCCGAAATAATTTCAGTAGCCCACAGTCTCGTAATGTGGCTATATAACCCACATTCCTTTCAGCGAAAGCGTCATCATTGTCATGCTGTATTTCTTTCCATATCACCATGATTGATCAGCAAAAACCTGCCAAAAACAATCATAACACATATTAGAATCATCCTTATTCATCTAAATTCAAAGAAATGATTTATTTTTGCTTGTGTTATCATTTTTGAATCTTCACGGTTGGCATTGCCTGTGCGCCATTGAAGATGTTGGGCCCAAAAATGGCCTCTTTTGACCACCCTTAATTACCTCTTCTTGTTCTATCCTACCCCATTGAGCATGCCAAATAAACATTTTACCCCCACTCTACTCTTCAAACCACCAAGATATGATTGGTCATTGTTTTATTTTATTAATACTTATGATTGTGATAATTAAGGCTTCGTATCTCTCATTGCGCTAACATATGATGGTTTATAAAGGTATTTTGAGGTATATGGACTGCAGGAAGATTGGGCTGAACAGGCTATGAAAAGGATGGGCATTCATCGCTTAAGCTGATCCCCATCCATCCTATTATCACCCAAGGAATGCGGTTCCAGTGCGATATCCCGGACAAAGCTGTGTCAAGGTAGCTGTAACAGAATGCGTCAGACTTGGAAGTAAATAGTGCGTTGCTGCTTGTGTGTAGCCGTAATCTGAAGATATCGTCACTCCTGGGGCGATTAATAGTTTTCTAGTATGTTTCCATTTTTTTTATCCTGCCACGTTTGTAACAGTTGTTGTCATTTAGGGCGCCTGAAGATCATATATCTTCATGGCTTCCCCATAATAGGATAGGATGTTATGATTTACATTGTATAAATATGGAGAACTGTTTCGAGCCAGGGGTTGCTGAACGTATAATCAATTCATTGTATTAGCTGTGAGTAGGAATTGTGTAATCACTCTGTCTTTTAATACAAGGAGTTACTTATGATCTAAAGGTTTTTACGTGTGTTCAGCTAGCATCTCTGTGTGAAGGCTGGGCCCGCCTTCCACAGGGATCACTGAGTTAAATTAGGTATTTTCAATTATTTTGTTGTGTGATGTTATGCTAATTTTATTTCTTCATAGGAAGTTGTAACAAGTGTGGATTTACAGTGTGTCGTGATTGCATTCCTTGGATACCTGTAGTGGCATAGTGTGACAGTCGACAGAGTAGGTAATTATTTCTCATGCAATTCGTGTGGTAACTGTAACAACTCTGTTCATCCTTAGATCTTTTAGTTGTCGTTTCCATGAATCTTTACAACTTGTCTCTTATTTTTATGATTACAGAATTTCATTCCTGCACTTCAATTTTCTAGAAGAACTGAACTCAATCTCTGTATTTTGAATTCCTAGATCAATATTCAATTTATGTTTTTGGATTCCTAGGAAGATCGGATTAGATAGTTGAGTTAATCATTAAGCGGTGTGAACAGGATTTCCCTTTATCTGCAATCGTAATTTAGATGTGACTTTTATTTTTCCATTCTTAGACCAAGCCATAATAGAAGGTAATTGTGATTGCATTCCTTAGAAGGTAACTAGATTAATTAGATTCTTGGGATGAGCATAGCTGAACAGAGGATAGTATTGTTTCATTACAGTGATTTCGTGTTTAAGCATATACTGTGCATGTTATCCTTGAAATACAAGACTTTCCCGTGTTGACAATAAATATTGTACACTCTGTATGTTAGTTGTAATTCACTTGCATATTGGGTGCCCGACAGAAGACAGGTGGTGGCACCGCCTGTGAGCCTTGTTTTAGGCACGGTTCTAGTGAGGTACTGCGTATCCCTTTAGGGATAAGGGCAATGCCCGTTCCCATGGTTTTAGGGCTTTCCATACAGGCTAAAAACCCCATCAAAAATCAAAATTAAGACTATGAAAAGGAAGAGTAGGGTTTTAATTGTTACCTGGAACTGATGGCGCTCGAATCCAACGCTGGAAACTCCTGATACCAGCAACTGGAGATTTGAATAGGAAAGTGCTCCTAATGCTCTCCACTATGGGTAAATAGTAAAATGATTTGATTTTTCACTATTTACATGACTTATATACACATTTTTGGGTTTGATGTGCTATAGTTTTGATTTAAAATCGCTTTTACTCGAAATTTATCAGTCGTAATCCCTTCATGTTAGTTATGAGCGCATTTAACACTTGTTTTTTGAGTCGTTGCAGGATAGAAAGAACCATAGCAGTAAAGTTTTGGGAGTTTGTTTATGACTTTTTTGTACTATCATAAAACAGACAAAGTCGATGAGCGCTTGTTACGACACTTTGGTCATGCTCTTGAAAACTAGTATCAAAGGTTTAAGTCCGTTTCTGATTCTTTCCAGGCTCGTAAAAACTAACATTGCATAAAGAAACCTCATGGATTCCTTTTTAAACTCTTTTTAGGCTCCCTAAATACAAAAATATTGTCGAGTGCTATTGTCTTCTTCACCCTCGCTAAATCATTTGAAGAGTCATTCTTCCGATGGTAGGTTATCTCCTTTTCGGTTCGGATGGACTATTTACGAAAAATGAACACTCCAACCAATCATGACTGGAAGAGTTCTCTAAGGTATGATTTTACACTTTTTCGGGCCTTTGGAGTCTTCTTCCGTAATCATTCAGACTCTCTAAACATGAACGATACCGAGTTTTCTTTCATTGGACTCATTAAATTAAACATTGAGAGACCTATTTTGGGAACGAACCCCTCCTCTCTTAGGTTCGTAAAACATATGAGTTTGGACTTGTCTTCAGACAAGCTAGACTAAGTGTTTGTTACCCTCTTTGAACTCGTAAAATCGAAAAAAGGTACTCATCGATCACGATGGGGAAAATGGGAATGGGATCATTTTGCAAATAAATGGCAGTAGTTTGTCGTTACCTTTGAACATGGCACTTGTCTGCATATCATGTCAGTCAATTGGGTATTCAGCTGATCTCCATGACGATCCACTTTCATGAGTCATGCCACTCCTTTGAGTGTTTTAAAAGAATGCATTGTCCATTGTCGCATTGTGTATTTGTCCCATTCGGTCATGCTTCCAAGTCTTTTGTCATGCCGCCCGATGTTCAAAGGGAAGTTGAAGAAGTTTTTCCTCTGCAGTCAGAACAGTCTTTGTGTCAGTACTTTTTGAGTCAGTCCTATGATTACTACATTCACATCATTCCAAAACTATGTTCCGAGTTTCGTGTCGTCGATGTGGGACTCATCATGGCCCTCCTTTGATGAGACTATTCCTGTCGACATCAGCTCATCATCTGGGAAATAGTCTTAGAAACAAAAACTTAGTACCTTGAGATCTGTATGCCTTAATGACAGATTCTCTTGATATCGACATAGGTTCACATCATTGACCTTTGATGGATAAAATCGACTGGGTGTTCGACATCAGGACTTCTATTCACACTCAGTAGATTGTATTAGGGTACCTTGGGAATCATTGACATCAATGGTGATCTCCCTCGCACTTGTTAATGGTTCACATAATTGGCCGATAATCAAGTGGTTTCTACCATGTTCGATTTCAGATCATTGTAATCACATGGATAGAATCGTACTTTGTGGAAAATGAGATGAAGACCCTGGGTATTTCTTTAAAGCGCTCATTGCTTTTCCCCAGGTTGCAATGGAGTTTTGTATATCTAGCATGGATCCAAATTTGTATGGTCATGGCTATGCTCAAATTTGCATCTGTATGACATAGATATACATTGTATGTCTGGTAGCTATGTCCAAGTTTGAGTCATCTATCACATGGATCTACGCTGTATTCTAGTAGCCATGCTTGTTTATTCCTCCCATGGATTTGCCTTGTATTGGTCTGTAGCCATGAGTTGGTTACTTGTGCCTATGAGTAAAAGATATTGATGTACCACAGATGCCTACTTGATGACATGCTCCGATCGAGCTGACATTTTCACCTCAAAGTAACGACTTGTTCTCTCAAAGCTCTCGTTTATCGTATCCCTCTAAGACTCATGCTTTGGGGGGCATCCTGTTATACCCAAATTCTATCACCACCATGTGATAAGACCTTTGACTTACATATTTTCCCTCAATCCTAGCACTTGGAATGGAAACCCATGTTATTTGTCTATCTTACATAAAAATACTCAGCACCGCGCTTTCCTCGTTAACCATGAGCAGTACCTTGCTCGCACTGCCTGTATCTTGTTTACCATAAGCGGTGCCACCGCCTATGGCATTTGGTCCATAAGCATTTATAACCTAAACCACTCTATCATAAGAGGAGAAAAGTGGTACCCTGGGTAAAATGGGAAAAAGAGAAGTTTCTCGAGGCTTCTAGATCATGAGCCTCATGTCCTCGCTTATCCCTATCATTGTGGGTCAGTTGAGCTCGAGATCCCCCATCATAGGATCTTAGAGGCCACCTCATCCACAAATCTCTCAACCATTCCTATCCATTGAGCCTTATAAATACAAGCTCATGTCTATAGTTGAGGGGGGGAACCATAGAGGTATTGTTATGCTGTTGGATTGACCACTTGGACCAAGCCATTTGAGATCATAGAGATTAAAGTTGTAGCTTACGGGGATGAAGTGTTGGTTTCATGGAGATGCATGTCGACACTAAGACTTAATTGGTTGTAAACTTCTCCATTCATCTTAATGCAAAGCTGATTTCCGTCCAACATTACTGTTGTTTTGATTTCGCATGTAAATGTTGTCAGATTCCTTAGTCACTAACATGGATAAGTAGATGATGTTCTGGTAGCTTTGATGTGTTTGCTTGTTTAATCTAGTTGCAGGTACACAGGTTTAATATTGAAGAAGCATTCCAGGTGTCTACAACATCCAGGGAGGGTCTTCATCCTTTGTCGTTCACTCCGTTCTTCTGGGATGACCAGGCCCAACGAGCCTTTGATAATCTGAAGCACGCTCTGACCCATTCACCCATAATACACCCCCCAGATTATTCAAAGGACTTTCTCGTGTATGTTACTGCCTCTGGTACTACCGTTGGAATGGTTCTAGCGCAGGACAATCCCAATGGCCAAGAACACGTGATATATTACATGAGTAAGAGTCTCATTGACTCCGAAACTCGTTACTCACGTGTGAAGAAGTTAGCTTTGGCCACGGTCATTGCTGTCTGGAAATTTCGTCATTACATTTTGCTTTGTACCACGACTGTACTCGCAGATCAAAACCCTATGTACTACATTCTGACCCGTCAAGTACTAAGGGGAAAATATTCCGGTTGGATTGCTATCCTACAGGAATTTGATCTCGAATTCACCAAGGCTACTTCGAAGAAATCCTTGGTTTTCATGGAGCTAATGTGTGACCTTCCCTGTGCTTTGACAGAAGTTGAGCCCAATGATTCATTTCCAGATGAGCACAACTGACCCATGGTATGGAGATTTGATCATCTATATCCAGACCTAGAGATTTCGGCCTAATATATCTTGCGATGATTGTCATCGTATCCATCACTACGCAAAGTACTATCTCATTTTGAATGATACATTGTACCGACATGGCATAGATTATATTATTCGACGATGCCTTACACATGAAGAGGCTAAAACGGTTTTGAATGATTGCCACTCTGGAGCATGTGGTGGTCATCTTTTTGGGATGGCTATAGCTCAGAAAATCCTTCGCGCTGGGTATTTTTAGCCTTCGATCTTGAAATATTGTCATGATACGGTTAAGAAATTCCCACCCTGTCAACACTTTTATCCAAAAAACCGAACCCACCTTGCTCCTTTACACCTCGTCATTGCAGTTGGCCCTTTTTCCAAATGGGATATTGATTTTATGCATTGTAAGCCTACCTTAGACGAGGGGCATGGTTACATCATTGTAGCTGTGGATTATTTCACAAAATGGGCTGAGGCAATGCCTACATATGCAGAGGATGGTAATACCGCCGCTCTCTTTTTATTCAATCATGTGATAGATAGGTTTGGAGTCCCACAAGCTATAGTCACTGACCACAGATCTCATTTCCAGAATCAGATGATGGTTGAGCTAAGTGCTAAGCTGGGTTTTCGCCATGAAAATTCAACTCCGTATTACCTGCAGGCAAATGGTCAGGTTGAGGCCATTAACAAAGTTTTAAAATCTATGCTACGTAGGATGGTTGGAGACCACAAATCCAACTGGCACTTAAATCTCTTTTCCGCACTTTGGGCTTACATAACTTCAGTAAAATGACAACTGGTTTCACACCTTTTCAGTTGGTCTATGGACTGGAATCCATCCTTCCTATCAAATGTCAAATCTCGTCACTTAAACTCATAGTAGAACTTCTCTCACACACTTCCGCCGAGGAAGAGAGATTCCTGTACTTGACTAACCTTGATGAGAGTAGAAGAGATGCTGCCTTGGCTAACGAGGCACATAAAAAACAAGTCAAGGCACAATATGGCAAGTCTGTTCAACCTCGTGCCTTTAACGAAGGTGACCTAGTCCTGACTTATGATGAGAGACGCGATAAATTAGGGAATGAAAAGTTCGGATCCACGTGGTATGGTCCCTTTATCGTTAGTAAGGTCTTAGATAAAGGGGCTTATGAGCTCGTAGATTATGACGGGATACCCTTCGGGAAACCTCGCAATGGGTTGTACCTGAATAGGTACTATGATTAAGTCATTTTTGTATCATACCTTGTATATATGTATATTTGGCTTTCAGTTTGTTTTGTCATTTTCAATATGGTTTTGAGTTGATGTCCATACTGTTTATCCCATGTTTTGGCTATGCAGATTGGATGGATTTCTACGGTTTTGCTGATGGTGCATGCCGTCATACCTTGAACCTTGCTTTAGCGGCTTGGGTGTTGTATTCCCCAGCTCAGGATTTAGTTAGTTCAGGTGTGGTTTGTATTGGTCCGGCTACTAACAACATCATTGAGTATCAGGCAGTGATAGGTTTACTCACCGAGGTGCAACTCGGGGTATTCATGAGTTGGTAGTGTTTATGGACTCTCAATTAGTGGTTTGTCACCTAAATCACATGTACGTTATTAGGAACCCTACACTTCTCCGCCTCTTTCGGAGAGTGCGTCTATTGGAAAGGTCATTCAATTTCATCACTTACAGGAATATTCCTAGATCTAATAATATGATTCCTGATTCATTGGAAAATTTCATTCTTGACTGACATATTTCCCATTCATAACTCATTAAAAATAAACATGGTCAATCATAATGTAAAATAAACAGTAGAAAACATGTAAAACTCATGTAAATACAATTCATCCATTTGAAGCACATGTAAACATCGAAACTGAGTCTGTATATATATATATATATATATGTATGTATAAAAGTGTTTTTACAAAAAATATGGTCACGAGACCTCATCTGAAGCACTGTGGCTTTCAGGCATACAAAATGATACAAAAATTCTGAAGCTAGCTAAGCTTTCAGGGATACATCATGCAGACCACTCTAATGGTGCTCGTGGTAGCACATAATGGCCCTTGCTACTCTATGTAGCAAGCGACTGAAGTGGCCTGATGCCCCCGCGGTATGTCTCTAAAACCTCCTAGGGAGGTCATCTATAACAGCATCCGGGATATCTAGAGTCAGTCGATCTAGGTTCTCCTCCAGCTCCAAGAGCTCATCATCGCCTCTATGAACAAAGAGAGCTCTTGCTCTCCTGTCCATTGGGGAGGATCCCCAGGCTGTGCATCACCAACACCTACATGTAAAATTCAGGTCTTGTTATCATCCATAAAGATCATAAAAAACATGAAAAATATAAAAACATAATCAACATCTTAGGTATTTCTTCTTACCGATGTTACCCCACTGAGCCCCAGGTGTAGTGGTAGGTTGGGATCTCCTCGGAAATCGGTCCCTACATATGCATAATCTTCAATCATGAGGATCTGATCACTCAACTAGTGGAAGAAGGCGGCTTCAAAATTTACCTTGGCCCCGCCACCTCCTGTGCAGGCCATGATATCCACCCACCGCACTATGTGAGGGTCTCTAGCTCTGAGCTCTGTAAATACAACCTGGGGCCTGATGAGGGGTACCCTCTCAAAGAAGAAGCATGATAGGATGGTCCCATATCCAAACTGCTTCATCTCTCTTTGTCGACATTTCGTCAGCTGATCCTTAAATACAGGTAATAGTTTCTCGACCCAGTTATATACCGTGGGTGCCATGGCCTCCAGGGCATACAACAGATGTGCTCGGGATTCCTAGTGGGGCCCTTGGCTCCCATCCACCCTCTGCATGGTAAACATAATAGTCTGAAGTGGTAGATCCCTCACAGCCTTGATATGGATATTCTTACCTGAGATTTTTGTACCAGGGAAGCAATGGTGATCAATCAACTCCTGTGTAGTGACATCCCCACCTCGGGAACCAATCAGAGAAATAGGGGCTCCCCGTCTAGATAGCCCTGTCAAGAAATAGATATCTTCCACCTCCATAGTCACAATACGAGGTTCCACCTCAAAATACTGTTGTTCTGGATTCCACATCCATAGTATGTACTCTAGTAGACATGCATGTGAAACCATACTAGCAACACATAAGAATTTTAAGAGGCCACAACCTCTCAAGGCAGCTATGCAGCCCGCATTTCTTGCGGCTAGGGCATTGTTACAACTGTGTTGCAGCTGCAACAATTTCTCAAAATTCCAAAATTTTTTAGGACCCTCCTTTTGCTTGGATTAGTTCGATTTTCTTCTTTGATTTAATCTAATGATTTTTCAGAAAGACTTTTCTTATGCTTGGATTGATCTACCACTTGCTTCAATTTTTCTTCTAACGCTTGAAACCATCCGCTATTTGTTCGAACTTCATCGCTGCTTTTAAATTCGTTCTCAGCTTGTTTGAATCGAAAATGTATTTTCCTTTTCCCCCCCACCGTTGCGGATAGATAATCGGTTTTGGCCTCGTTAATTTTCTCCGACGCGGTTTGCTTAATCGGCTGGGTTTCAGTTTTCACATTGGAGCTTTTATTAATACCTCCTCCGTAGTTGCGGACGGCGAACTGCTAACTTCCCCGATCGCCGCTTTGGTTTTTCAACCCTACCGTGTTATTTTCATCGGTCCCGTAAGCCTTGGGCTTCTGCCATTGCGGCTGCGGAAAGCTTTATCGTTCCGATTGCCTAATTGTTTTAAAGCCCGACGTTGCGAAAGGTCACATCCTTTACGTTTCCACCGTTGCAACTTCCGAGTGTAATACCTTTCTGAGATTTTGGCGGGTTTTTCTCTTCCGGTTTCGGCAGCGTTGCGGAATGATTTATCCTTTGTTCTTCCACCGTTGCGGATGAAAGAAACACTAATCATGCCGATCTCTTAGTTGTTTCTCTTCCGATAAAGAATTTGCCTACGACGGAATGACTTGTCCTTTATATATCCGCCGTTGCGGCTCCCGTTTCGCTTTCGCTCCGATGTTTTTAAGCTCCGATGCGCGTTATTTTATGTCTCCCGGTTATCCCCACGGATGGATTTATGGTTTGGCCTTCCGCCGTTGCGAAAAGAAATATGTTGTCAACTTCCGATCCAAAACTCTCCACCGTCCGATACTTTTCCCCGCCGCGCGTGTTGACCATATATATATATGGGGTTGGGGTTGTTTGGATTATTTTATTTTCTATTATTTGATTTTGGACTATTGCTCGCTGTCGCTCTCGTGCGTTGTCGTGCTCTCGAGCTCGTTCGGACCCCGCTGTCGGTGTACCTGCGTCCTGGTGGCACAATTGTGGGAGCTTGACCATGTTTCTTCCCATCGATTATGTAGCAGTGCCAGGTAGGCTTCTATTGCATTACCCTGTCCCGTTTGAGCATTTGATGAGGTTTTGGCTGAGATTAGGTTTTGTTGTGGCCGTTTCATTTTTCTTCACCCCGTAGCTACATGTATTTAGTGGGGGTGTGTTTGGCCCATAGGACAGTTTCCTTCCACAGCCCTTATATTCTTTCGACCCTGCGCGTAGTAATGGGGGTTTGGTGCAGACGGCCGTTACGTTGTTTGCACCAAACTGTCTGGTATAATGATGTTTTTGCAGGGGAAGGTTTTCATGGCCTCCCCGTGGCACTTGAATTGGTTGCCCTCTTCCCTTTTGTTTTCGTGCTCTCGAACCGTAGTCACGTTTCGCCGCATCGTCTTGCGCATAGTTGGTTTTTTGAGCCCAAGCCGGTGGAGGGGATATCTCACTGCGTTTAGTTGGTTAACCATAAATTATGTGGGTGGTTTTGTTAAAGCACCATTGAAATATTGTGTAGATTCCTCTGTCTATCCTGCACAATGCAATGATAATGGCACCCGTAGAGAGCCGAAGTTTTCTTCATGTTAATGTAGATGTTTTTCCCACCCATTTTTATTGTTAGAATTGTTTGGTAGTGGAAAGCAGTGTTAGCTTGCACATTTTTACTGCATATAACTATTTTCCATCATGCTGAACATAGAAGAAATGACACACTGCACATTGTTGTCTCCAAGTTTGTCACTCAGCCGAAAATGGCTTAATGTTACAATTTTATGGCAGGAAGAGTCCACAATGTCAAAGAGGCAAAATAAGAAGGCCCCTGTGGTCGAGGAGGAGCCAGAAGTGGAAGTTGTCACCAAAACAGAATACATATACGAAGACACTAAGTGTATATCTGGTGTCGAACCTGAATACCAGTGGGGGGAGATTTACAGGCTGATCACGCGCAGAGAAGTTCCTAATATGGGCTTGGAAGAAGAATCCATATATGCCAACATAGAGAGATCTTCACTGATGAAGATTGCCACCAGACCAGAGCTGTTCCCATGCTATGAAGTAATTGGTTGGATTCTGCCTCGGGCAGATGTAACAACAATGATCCTGGAGAATGTTGAAAAACAGGGCTATGCTGCTTATAGCCCCGGATATGTAGCTCTGGCCTATCACCTGCCAGAAGCACAAGTGTTTTTATCTGATGATTGGCTGAACAACATTAGAATGGACCTTGTTGAAACTATGAAAAGAATGTTGTTGTCCGGAAAACATTTCAGAACCAGGCCAACGGGTGATTATGATACAACAAGCTTAAGAACCCCATATAGGTTCATAGCTTTAATGCTTAATAGGATTTTTGGAAGAGCTCATGGCAGGTTCTTCAAGTTAGAATGGATGCTAATCATTTTTTATGTTGCAACCCAGGGGGAAATTTTCAACTGGGCCAGCATTGTATCTAACAGTCTCTCTGCCTGCTTGGCCTCAGCCTTGGGTGGAGTATCCCAAAAGAGATCTGAGTTCTACATGAGTTCCATACTTGTAGACTGTATATTGTGTAATCAACCTTTCCCCGGCCTCAGGTGCATCTGGGACAGGGAGAGGATGCCTGTCTATTATACTTATAGACCACTGTGGGCACACCAGTACCACAATCATTATCGAGAAGTCTGTGAGCACTTCATCATGCCCTTATATACACTCATTTTCCTGAAGGAGTGTGATTGCATGTCAGAGGAGGCGCTGCAAGTAATTGAAGATTATGCAGATTACTATCTGACTAAAGATGGCCTTTACTTCAGGATGTTTGGAGGTTCAAGAGCACCCTCCCTGCTGCCCAAATATGCCACCGACTACATCATTCACAAGGAGGCAGTGAGGCAGGTCTTCTTGGATGGCATAGGGAGCTTCCTGTTTGAGCATAAGAAGGCTTCCTATCCTCCTTTGCCATTCAAGTTAGGAAGTTACAGGTTCACTAGGGTGAAGGAAGCTGATGAATTTGTAGAAGAATTAGAAAGGTTTCATTTTGGCGAGATGCCATTCCATCGAAATGACTCCCACAAAAAAGTAGTTGAACATTGCAAATAAAACAACGTGCATTTTGAGTACACCCACCATTGGGATAGGGAATAATCTGTCTTCCGCAATGAACTGAATATGACAGCCTTGAGGAGGAGGTTCAAGAAGAAGATCTCCACCAAAGGTGGGAAGGGAGAGGAACAAGCAAAAGCTGAGGAAGAAGCCAAGAGAAGTAATGAAGAAACTCTAGCAGAGCTGCCATCAAAGAATCAACAGGCCCTCAAGCGGGATTATGATTTGCTATAATTTGCTATAAATACCGTAGAGGATTTCAAGAACGCTGTTAAGAAGACGAAAGGAGCATGCACGAAGTTTTTTAGAAGGCTCCTTATCACCTACAACCGGTGCCAAATAGAGTCTGAGCAGAGGCTTGATGCTTTCCCAGACCACAACTCATTTGTGGAAATGTTGCAGAAGAAATATCAAGAGGAGGAAACGAAAGTAAATCATATTAAAGCCTTGGATGATCAGATCTTAAGGAGCGAAGTAGATCACTCAGCCATCACTGTGCAGCTTTTGGAGGATCAAATTCGGTTGAGCACAACCAGGATTGAGGCTATAAAGAATCAGGCTACAAAGTTTGAGATTAACATTCAGTTTTTAGAACCTTGTGCATTTGAAGGCATTGCCTCTGAAGCCGTGGCATGGAAGAAATTTCTAGATGCCCAAGTGGGGCCCTCCTCATAAAAGATTGGTCACTTTTTGCAATATGTAACGATTTTGTAAATATTCGAGGAAGATGAAATGTTGGGAGGCGAGGAGTTGGGAAGCCCAAAAGGTACTTTTGGGCAGCCCAACAGTTTCACCCTTTTTGTATAAATGTAATAGACTAAGAGGGAAAAGGGGCTTTTCCCCAGTTAGACATGAAAAACGATATTGTAAGAAGAACTACTTTTTTTTGCAATAAAGAGTAATTGTTTGCCTGTTGGAGAAATATTGGTGGCACTTTCAAATGTTATGCTGTGGATGGCGGAAAGATGAACTATTTTGTTTTTCCAGCTTTTGTCCATTAACCGTGAGATCGTTCTAACTCTTAGAACCTATGTTCTTGATTAAATGATTTCTGGTTTATTTTGTGGAATTACCACCATGAGTAATGTATGCTGTTCATAAAACAATTGGCTATCTGATTGTTGAAATATCTTTAATCGTTCATGTGTTGTAGAAAGAAACATCAACTGCCTATAATTTCTCTTTATAATGCATGCATAATACACATTACTCATAATTAAGTTACAGTCTGCTCCCCGGGGATAGGTAGATAGATAGTTAGTTTTATTTCATTACTGCATATGTGATTGAGATGCTTGTGAGTGCTAAGACGAGAGGTAAGAACCTGCGCATCACATTGTGACTGCTCCTTGCATCCTTATCACCCTGTATGGTTAATTAGGCATGTGCATATCATACTTAAATACAAAAATACAAAAATACACGGTGGACCGGGCCACAACCGGTAAAACCTTTGTTTTTGTTACTTTGACCTACGGTAGCCGGACCGTAAACCGGACGGATTCCCTATACCAAACAGTCATGGGCTAGTTGGGAACGTTGACTGGGGAGAATCCCTTGCTGTTGTTGCCTGCGAATTTCCAGGCCTCAACAAACTGATTTTACCACACATGGTGGATCACACCTTTATGGCCTTCCCTGTCCCTTTGCAGACTCTTTAGACCCCATGGACCATTTTTGTACCTTTGATGTTTCCAATATCATCCCTAAAACATGCATTATTTGCTATACGCGACTTTTAATCCTATTCTCGTGTATATACGTGGATTTGACCCTTAAACCCAAGTACATCGAGATGTGTGCAAAAGGCCAAATAGTTTTGGAGTTTTCCTTGATGTGGATCCGAGTCACTTGTCTCTTGGCCTTCCATATGCCTTGAGATCACTCGGATTTGACCTTCCATTACCCCATTTAAGCACTATATAAGGAACCCTTTGGATACATTGAAGGAGGAGGAATTGAAGAGCAAGAAAACTATAGTCCATTGTTGCCAGAGCTTATACTTGAGTCTGCATCCCTTTGTCCCTTGGAGCACTTTATGTTCTTCCCAAGCTTTCCTTTGCTTGTGAGATTTCTATCGAGAGATGGAGGATTGAAGTGGTGGAGGCCTAGGTGGAGGACTCAGTTTCTCCGGTTCGCAGACGTGCCGATAGAGATTGTCACTATTGTAATCTCTGTTTTATATTAATAGAAATAGCTTTTCTTGTCCAATAATGTATATTTAAATGAGTATTGAATCCATGGATGCTTTTAAATGCTTATATGTTATTGATTATATATGCTAGATTAGGTCTAACACAATTATATATAGCATGCTTATCTTGTTTGCTGAATGTTGAGAGCGCAAATTGCTTATACAAGCGAGAGTCGAAAATCTCAACGGGGATCTACATCAACCATTCGGAATAAGGTATGTATCGAGATCCTTTAGTGTTAGATGTTTGGTTTCTCTTGCATATAGGAAATGATTGATTTCTACGGTTACTCTGTCTGTTGTGGTACCCCAAGCCATAGGAAGTTTTCTTCGTAACAGGCATCATCATCATCATGTTGTCTTTCCTTCCAAGTCACCATTTTGACCAAATAAACCTGCCAAAATCATCAGTGAGCTATTTAGAAACACATTTCACCATTAAAATTGCTCAATTTTTTTTATATGGATGGGGCAAGTAGTTATTTGAGCTCACGGTCAGCACCGCCTCTATCCAGTTGAGACAGAGCAGTGCCACCGCCTTTCTTGTAAAGGCCAAGCGCAGTGCCCGCCATTGGTATTTTAGGTTTTCCCATTATGCTCAACAACTCAACCAAATAAAAAATTGGAAACCATAGAAAGAAAGGGAAGGGTTCTAGCTGTTACCTGAATCTGAGGATGCGAAAAATGGATGGAGGATGGCTTCACAATTTCCCATTGAAATCTACACCTCAATTCTCCCAAAATGCTCCAAGACTTGGTAAAATGGTAAATGTTTTGATTTTTACTATTTTAGTTGGCTTTTATAACATATTTTTAGGGTTTTTGTATTATTTTAATGTTTTTAAATCATTTTTATCAAAAATACCCTTTTTCGTAGTTTATAAAAGTCATTTTAAATATTTTGGGAGGCTAATAACATTTTTTAAGAGTCTTGCAGGGATGAAAATAAATAGTATTGGCTATGGGGAAGTTGATTTTTTGACTTTTTCGTGCTTCTGGAAAACGGAAAAGGTCATTGAGCGTTCATTCCGACACTTTGATCACGCTCCCAAAACCTAGTATCAAAGTTTCGAGTCTTTTTCCGTTTCTTTTCAGGCTCGTAAAACCTGTTCATCGCGTAAAAGAAACCTATTGGAGTCTTCTTTAAACTCTTTTCGGACTCCCTAAATGTGAAAAGATTGTCGAGCATAGTTGTCTTCTTCACGCTCGTAAAAGTACTTGAAAAGTCGTCTTTCCGACGGTAGTTTATCTCTTTTTCGGTTTGGATTGACTATTTATGAAAAATGCCCCTTTGGAGTCTTCTCCTGTCTTCGTTCAGACTCTCTAAACATGAATGATACTGAGTTAACTTTCATTGGACTCGTTAAACAAAACATTGAGAGACCCTCTTTTGGGAAAGAACCCATCCTTTCTCAGGTACGTAAAACGTATGAGAATGGACTTGTCTTCAGATGAGCTACAATGAGTGTTTGTTACCCTCTTTGAACTTGTAAAAATGAAAAGAGGCACTCATCAAACATGATAGGGAAATTAAGGGAATGGAATCAATTCATTTTGCAAATAAAATGGCATTTTTTCATCACCTTTGAACATGGCACTTGTCTGCATTTCATTCAGTCAATTGGGTATTCAACTTGTCTCTGAGTCGATCCACTTTCATGAGTCATGCCACTCCTTTGAGTCTTTCAAATAATGCATTGTCCAATGTCGTATTGTGTCCCGCCTCGTGAAGTCAATGCTGCCAAGTCTTTGGTTGTGCCGCCCGATGTACAAAGGAAAGTTTGAAAGTTTACCTATGCAAGTCAAAAACAACCTTTGTGTCAGTACCTTTTAAGTTAGTCTTATGGTTAAATTATCTACAACATTCCAAAACTTTGTGTATGAAGTCCCAGCATGGATCCATATTTGTATGGTCGTGGCTGTGCTCGAATTTGTGTTCATTCGACATAGATCTACAATGTATTTTTAGTAGCTATGTTCCAAGTTTGAGTCCTCTATCACATGGATCTACACTATATTCTAGTAGCCATGGTTGTTAATCTCTCTCATGGATCTGCTTTGTATTGGTCTGTAGCCACGATGAGAACACATTTGTTCATGAGTCAAAAGTATTGATGTATTGCAAATGCCTGGTTGATGATCTCCGATCAAGCTGATTCTTGCCTCGAAGTGATAACTTGCTCTTTCAAAGCTCTCTCCTATCGTATCCCTCTAGCCTCATGCTTTGGGGGGCATTCTGTTACACATAAATATCGTCATCATCATGTGATGAGGTCCTAAATATCAATATTTTCCATGAATCCCAAATTGTGAAGTAAAACACTGGACCATATATCAATCCTGCATATGAAAATTCAGCACCGCTCCTGCCTTTAAGTCAATAGGCGGTGCCTTCTTCAGCAATGCCTTTACTCTCTTGACAATAGGCGGTGCCACCACCTTTACCTCTTGTATAATGCACGGTTTTACTCTATCACCACTCTACCATAGTGAGCAAGAAGCAGTGCCCTTGGTAAAAATTTAAAAAGAGAGGTTTCCACGAAGTTTCTCGAAGGAAGGCTTCATGGCACCCTTATCCCTACACCTGAGGACCACTTGGACTCGAGATCCATCCCTTTGGGATATCCTATGCATCTCACCCACCATTTTCTCAACCATCCCTATCCTCTCAAGGCCTATAAAAGCAGGCTCATATCGATGGTTGAGGAGGAGCAAAGTTATGCCGTTGAATTGACATTCTGGCCTAAATTAGTAGGGTGAGCATAGAGGAAACAAGTTGGAGCTTTTGGGACAAGATATCGGCATTGTGAAGGAGCATATCGATTCTAAGGCAAAGGGTGTAAACTTCTTCTTCATCTTTAATGCAAAATTGATTCATTTCCCATAAAGTATGTTGTGTCATTATCATGTATTTTATTGTTGGATTCCTTAGTCACTGCATAGAATAGTGGATCATATTCTGGTGTTCTTTGATCTCGTTTGTTGGTTTTCATGTGATCTTGCAGGTACATCCATGAAGAGCTATCATTACAGGGAACACCTACACTATTCCATCAAAGAGACTCATTCCAGATCTCCACCCATTCTAGGGAAAGTTTTCCAATTCTGTTGTGAACTATTTGTTCTAGATCTGAACCATTCAGACTGGAGGAACAACTCTTGTCTGCAGGAGGTGCATTTTTCTTAGCTACACGTGGGCCCCACTCCAAGCAGATAGGGAAGTGGTTTGATATTTCTAAAGGAGTTGCCCAAGTTCGATAACTAAAAAGGATAGGAAGAAGTTGTTCAAATACTAAAAAACAATAAAGTCTTTTGCTTATACCCTCCTCCCCTGTGCGCCCATTTCTCCAAGTCAAACTAGGAGAACATAGATATACCCAGTGATTATTGATATAATGATGCAATGTTTTTTTTCTTCAATCATTCGACGGGTGCACTACCTCTGCAATTTAGTAAAACCCGATGAATCCTTATCAACATTTCCATTCTTGTGAGCCCTTTTTATTACAACTCTTAAAAAGATCCATTTTCCCTTAATAAAGTGGTATGGTTCAATTTCCCTTACCATCGCCATCATAAGCGTAGAGTGTGTTAGTGTTTCATTTTCTTGTAGATCCATTTTCCCTTGATTTTGTGGTATGGTTCAATTTCCCTTACCATCGCCATCATAAGCATAGAGTGCGTTAGTGTTTCATTTTCTTTTCCTAATAATGACGGGTTGATTTACAATACCATAAAAATATTCGTGTTGCCATTTGTTTTGCCAAAGGTGCGTTGCACAAGTTTATTATACCTGCCTCAGCAGGTATATTGTAATCGATTGCAAGTCAAACTCTTTTGACTTTGGTATTAGTTGATCTCTTTTGATGCAAGTATAAAAAATTAAAATCTGTTTTGCAAAGTATAACTTAGGGATTTGTAAAATATTTTTTTTTAATTTTGTTAAAAAAACTATTTTGTAAACAGCTAATTGGTGGATAGAAGATGATGTAAACTTTGGAATTTGGTATCTGGATTTGAGTTGACATGTGGCAACATGACGTCATAATAATAAAATTAAAAAAATAAAAATTATATCCGGAGCTTCTTGGAAAACCGGCAGGGTCGACGATCGGCGTGGTATATGCAGCTGCAGCCGGTCTAGCAGAACGCTAGGAAGCTTGGCGAAACCAGGATCGTCTCTCGCATAATTATTCAATTTAAAGTTAAATTTCATGTCTCGGATGATTCTAGCGGCCACCACGCCAGTTATGCTCAGCTGGATCGAAACCAGAATGCTTGCAAATAGAAAGAAAGAAAACGTTCTAGTCCTTCGAATTAGCATCTTTTCCATTAAAACGCGGTTCAGAGGCTTCGATCGGCAAGCCCTAGATATGTGTCTAGACTCTATATAACCTGGAGGCACCAATGCTCCGTGCGGCTAGACATAGCCAGTCTTGAGGGCAAAGAAACGGTCAGCATTCGGGATTCAAGATATTCAGGACTACATTAATAAATATCAATTTGACAGAACACCAAAGAAGACAAAGATCCAACTCGTAAACTGCGGCTGAATCCGCTTGCCTGGCCTCGAGATGAATGGCAGAGGACAATTGTGCACAAGAACAAGACGTAGGAACGCCAGGACAAACGCAGATTGCACATCAAGTTACTGTAACCACAAAGTCCACAATGCTTGGGAAGTAGTGGTTGTTAGGTCCGCATTGCGACGAAACCAAATCTTATCACAGTTTTGTGTATAATGCAAAGGAAAGGAACGGAAAGCCAAGCATCACCGTCGACCGGTGAGCAGAGCAGAATTAGCGAGACAGAAATTCCTCTGCAAGCCAAGCAAATTAAGTGTACTTATCAATCTTTCGTTCGATCTTTCCTACTACATAAAATCAAAACAACCTAATAACTTAGAGCCTAACTTAAAGTCATGATTCCTAAGGAACCCGTAAAGCTGTGAGAAGGATGTATCAACAATCACATAGAACTTTATGCAGCATTTCTAACAATATACACAGAATTCCTACAATATACAACAACATTATCCATCTTTCTACATGAAATTAAAAGCACCAGGTGAAACTTCTGCACACTGAGGTGTATCATACATGGTTAGCACGTGATCATCATCTTCCTCGACGAAACCATTGTTAAGGATCTTGACTTCTTCTCTATAGACCTATGTGTTTTCATGAATTTGTAATGCCTCAATATTATCAAAGCCACCAACGTCCTCAATTATGCTCACATATACATTAACTTCAGGTATGCCTTCATTCTTTTCAGTCTCGTCAGCTCTCAGTATTTTTTCTAGACCGTGAAGGCAGACTGTTATAGTCCTTGAATCCTGGTAGGTTAGAAGATCACAAAGTGGCTTGATGCAACCCTGAATCGCAAGGTATCTGTAATAGAAAAGGGCTCATGTTATCGACCTTAACACGATGGATGCAGAAAATTACACACGCGAAGAAATTAGAAAAGTTTCGTACTTTATCTGTTCCTCGCTTGCAGAAGCAATTGCATTTGAAACCGCCCACGCTACGTCTCTCTTTATATTGAATTCAGCATTTGCTAGCAGAGATAAAAGTGGGGGAAATATATTTGCATTGATCACAGCCTGCAATGAAAATGAGTGCAGTCCATTAAAACAAAAGCGTGAGTTATGTTACACTGGAAATATGACAGTGGTAGCGAGTAACACTATAAATCCAAAACAATTTTCTTTGTCCTCTTATTTGTGAGAAGATCCAAAAGGCGAGGGAGAACCTTATTGTATTTAAAATAAGAAAACAATTGGAAACACTGCAATCCATCGATTTAGCTAGTTCTCTCTACAACCAACAATAAGCAGTTTATTGCCACATCGGCAAGAATTACGGTTGTTGATAGGATTGCAACACATGGCCAGCCAAGCACTGAATTGAAGAAATTGATGCTACTCAACACATGCAAAGGAAAATGGATGAAAACAAAGGACCATCAACTTGTGCAACAGTTGTAAGTTGAAATATTAATCGAACCCTAAGCCTGAACATATTTTATGAGAGACACATTAGAGGAAACCTAAACTTCCAATTTGAACAGCCACAGACTAAAACAATGTCGAACATATATAATTCACTCATTAGAATTAGCCAGGCATGAGAGACCTTCCACTTATAAACCAGCGGAAATTCAAGTGGACAAACTAAATACTAAACTGCAAAAGAAAGATACAAGAAGATTCAAAACCTGGATTCATATAATTGTCGCCTCGTCCAAGACCCTGCGACACGAATGCACTGCCTTTCGATGATGGATCGAGCAACTCATCGTGAGGAAATCGGCACGGAATGAGAGTTCTGAAAACTCACTTTTCTTTATGGTTTCAAAACATTTTATATTTGGATTTATTTGGGAGGACGACAGCTATCACTCTCGGACGTTTAGGTGTCGCAATAGATTTATTTCCAGATATATTTCCGTGGATTTCGTTTTGCCAAACATTTAGTTAAAATGGTCATAAACTTCTTTGAAGTAAAATTATTACTTTACTCAACTCTTGAAGGGAAATGATAACTTTACTGAACTCTCTCGTGATAACTGGTACCACATTATAAATCCCACGTTAATCCTTTCAAGGGCTGGTCCTTCATTGATCAACCCAACTCGTAAAGAACCTTTTGAAAGGGTAGGTCGTAGTTTAACTTGCAAATAAGGTCCTAATCAACACCTTTAAGGTCTTCCCTAAATTATAATCCCCTTAAATGCTTTTGTTTGGTCTGAGTGGTAATAACTAAAGGTTCGAGAGATTGGAGGGACTTTTCTGTCTTAGTCAATTACATCTACAAATTAGAGATCAGCATAGTTCCACTAAATGTGTGTGGAGTTATTTCACTTATCCATGCATGTGTTAATGAGATGAGAAAAGGCCCCAAGGTTAGCTCAAGTGGAATTTCAACTTTCCATGTTGAAGTCATATTATTCAAAGAGATCACAGAGTAAGAATATTTATAGTGTTCTCTTGAGTTGTTTTGAGAACCTCATCATATACATCCAGAACCTCATCATATACATCCAAGATGCATCCAAGCCATCCAATTGAACATGGAACCGACCTACAAGATAGAGTTGTTATGCCAAACAAGGATTTATGTAGGGCTTCATTCTTTGAAAAGGAAAAAATTAAGGGGTAAATTAAAGAGTTGTTGGATAGATGGCACATACACCCCACCTCATCATGACCTTATGGCCCTGGAATTGTATTGGTCCCAAAGAATGATGGCATGTGGAGGATGTGTAGATTATTAACTTGAATAGTATCACCATTAAAAACCAATACATTGCCAAATGTCAATTCCCCATTA